>JAPMOR010018004.1:0-93284 GCA_026543865.1 Argiope aurantia | reverse complement strand
ATATAGAGAGAGAGAGAGAGAGAGAGAGAGAGAGTGAGAGAGAAATGTCTCGAGAATATTTTCTGAAATATTTAATGAAAATTATTATTCCGTCGTAATAAGTATTTATATTTCACTTGACAGTGAAATGGGGTCAAAAAGTTAGAAATAACTTTTAATTAGCACCTAATTAACAGTTTAAAATAATATTATTTCTTAATTCTACTTTTAGACACGTAGTTTGTGGCAACGCTAATGATTAGCTTTTCAGTTTACTTGCACTTTTCGAGTGATGGAAATTTTTCACCTGTTGGCGAGCAACTGTCGAACTACATAAGTAATACATATGCATATACTCTGCATTGTTTATTAACTATTAATAAAGCTTCCAGTGATGGCTCTCGGTTTGTGATCATTGTGATGTTTCAGATCTCGGTTTGTGATGTTTTGCTGTTGATGGATCACAACAAAGGCACACTTGTTCATATAAAACGTATTGATTCAAAAAATGATGCAGATATGCCATTTATATTTAAAAGATTGCAATTTCCAGTGAGATTAAATTTTGCCATGACCGTCAATAAGTCACATAGTTAGAGTTTTGACAATTTTGGTCTGATTATTGATGAACTTTCAAAATATGGGCGTATTTTACGTGCAAGCATGTCAGAAACTTTTTTAATTAGGATTTTTTTCCTCCATTGGCAGCATAATTTCTTTATCTGTCATAACTTGAAAACGATAAGATATAAAACAAGGTTGTAATTTTTATCAAATGTGTGTAAAATTAATATACTAAATTTCATCTGTCTAGCTCAACGCGTTTTTATCTTGTACACAAATAGACAAACATAATTCCAAATAAGAATTTTTCAGACTCATGGAAATCTGAAATAAGGAGATTCATCAAACCCTTGAGTTCAGCTTTTTCAACAATTACAATATGTTCTCTTTGTGTTCGAAAAAGTAAAAAGCCATGCAACTTCTACTGTAATATTAGTTTGCTATAAAATGCATTTAAACGAATTATATATTTAAATATATATAATATGAATTTGATTTAAATTAATACATGTTTTGAAGTTCAGTAAAAATTTATTCGCAGATGCCCTCGTAATTCTAATTATGGTTCCATGACAAGAAAGGTACCTAAGCTTCTTTGTGATATCAACAGCAGGTGTTTAAAACAAACGATTTTATCTAGATCACGTTCTCCATGTAATTGATATTTGATACAAGTGGATCTCATACCACGATCCTTCAGTTTAAGAGCTTATACTCAAACTTACTCCACCACGGTCACATTATATTATTACGGTGAATTCCAAAAGGTTTGCAAAATCAAAGGGTTCAGTGTATTGGGTGTACGTAAAATAGTCCTACAGGTCCAATAATAAACAGCACCACTTTATTCAACAACGAAAACAGGAACACGCAAACAACAAAACTCAGGTGATGCGTACGCAGCAACATCTCTTGCAGAAAACAGTAGAACAACAATAAATAGCACGAAGGCGCTCAAAGTGAGAACTCGCTTAACAGTAACTTACGCTCAACTTTAATGATTGACTGCAGCTCGGTTTCCTGGCTTTTTATAGCTTCCGAAGCAGCGCACAAAAACGTTTATAAGGGCCATCACAATTCGAGTCCTAATGGTCCTATCGCCATAATTCCTGAAAATTCCAGAATTTTCATATTCTCGCCAAATTCATCAGCATGTTGCCAAGTAATCACCAAGTTTGTTGCCAAGGTCAGGGGTCATCGTTTGTATTGCATCCATCAGTAAAACTGTCTTCCTCATGATAGAACTAACTGCTATAGAAAGCAACATTACAAATGCATAAGAGTATCTTACAATAACAAGTTTGTGGCTTCTTACCTCGTTGCAATACGAAATGCTTCCTTTCTTCTTTTCCGCGTTCATGAAATTCTTGTTTCCAGATGACTTTAGGGATGCGCTTCAATTTACTGCTAAACGACAAAATGAAGGTAACAGTATCCCCGATATTGCGATTCAGCCAACACGTCCGGGACTTTGGCACCCATTCATCACATTTGTAAGCTGGTCTCATAATTCCACTAAGAAGAAACAAGGAGACATTAGCAATATGCACATAACATTTATAAAACTTTCACTAATAAAGAAGAACGTGTGTATTGCCTTTCTAAACGAGTGACTGTTTGATCCAAAGCTACCAAATTTTGCACAAATGTAGTTTGGAGAGAGAAAATGTGCACCTAGGAAGGATTTTTTTAAAAATTCTAATTAGTATTTTAAGGATAAATTTCGGCATCTTTTACCGGTGACTGCCGAAAATATTATTGCACAAAACTGAATTTTGCACCATTTTAAATATTAAAAAATTGTCTTGTTAATAATAGCAATTTGGCTATCGGAATTTTTTCTTCATAAATTTTAGCAATAGATTTCTTTACTGTAATGAAACTCATTCTGCTTTCATAGTTTCTTTAAACATTTAATCACGTGATCTTTTTCCTGAAACTTCAAGAAGAAAAAATTCCGATAACTGTTTTATCAGTTTACATGAGGAATAAATAAGTGTGGTTGCATTACAGATAAAGAAAATGTGCAATTTGAATTATATCATCCAGATATTTAAATTTCTAATATTTTAATTAAAATTTCAAAAAAAATCTTTCCGAGGTGTACATTCCCCTTCTTGAAGCATACTTGTGCCAGATTTGGTAGCTATAGATCAAACGGTCTAGACTGTTGAGTACTAACACACAGTTACATGCACTTTCATTTTTATTATTAGTATAGGAGATTTAGTTATATTAACGTCCCGTTTTAAAGCAACACTAGGGCTATTTTGGGACGGACCTCGTAATTTTGAACCGCGGTCAGATGACGAGGACGACACCTGAGCTGGCACCCCCCTCTCCACACCAGCGGAAGGACTATTAGTATAGGAAGCAATAAAAGATAAATCAGGATGAAATTTGTAGTAGTAACAATAAAAAGGTTTTGGTTTTCATTTACAATAACAGAAATGAATTAAATTGGATGAATTAAATTCTTTCATATTTGATAGTAAATGTTGTCTACCTTTTGGCTCTTTCCTCATTCTTCAATATTTTCTCACTCAGTTCCCTGAAAATCTCCTTTTGCTCCTCGATGCACTCTTTACACGTTTGGTTGTCACCTCGCATGAAGGAAGGCCCACCGAAAAATCCGGTGATATTTTTCTGATCATAATGTTTGCTCCAGTCATTGGTGATCTTTTTCTGACCATGATGTTTGCTCCAGTCATTTTGATGACTTCCTTTCGATCTCGCCTTAGTGATGTCGATGTCCACGTCCAGCGCTCGCCGGAATTCGTCCTTGGCGAAGTCTTTCGAGTATCTACGTTGTTCTATGAACGAGGAGCGCTTGTAATGCTTTGGATTGCTTAGTGTCCCCAAAGATGCTTTACTTCTATTGATGAAATGGTTTGCTTTCTGGAGGCCGACTGGTTTGTGTTTTACAGGTTTGCCTTCAACTTCAGAAATCAACATATGAATTAAATGTGAAACCTGGAATGAAATATTATCCTTACACTTTTTAATACATTAGGGGGTACAATATTAAGTTCATTTATACAGCATACGTCAGGGAATAAAAATTTGGCGTTTGTGTGTTACATGCCAACGATTGATCATCAAAAAAAAGTCAAAAATGTCATATCAATCTATTGATAATGTTTGAAAATCGTATGCGGTTAGGTCAAAAATTCGACAATAGTATAGACATGAGGTTAATATACTATCAACTAAAGTTTTGCTTGAAATGGAATTTCATAAAAGATTTCGTTGACTGTTTACTTATATTAAAAATTTTTAGGACATCTGAGAATCAGGAATGACTGACAGTAATGCCAACTATTCGGGTATCATACGAACATAGACAAAGAATAATAGCTATTTTTACTTTCTCGTATATGTAGTATAATGAAAGTATACTACATATACGATACTACATCGTCAAAAAATTCGAATTCCAGATTTGGACGAATCTCTTTCAATTAGAAAAACACTTTTTTGAAAAATGTCCGGTCTGTTAGTAACAGATACCTCTAAAATGTTTTAAATTAGATGGATGGAAATTCGTATATGTTCTTTATACTAAATTCGTAGATTTCTGTCAAATTTTGAATAAAATCAGTTCTGTTGAAGTTTGTCTGTTCAGCTGTTCGAATGTAATATAACTATAAAACGAAGAGAGCAATATAGATAAAATTCGGTACACAGATTTAACATCTATAGTGTAGACACCTGCTAAATTTTGAGCCAAATAAAACAAGAAGATGATCATTTGTCCTTTTGTAATCTCAAAAATTTATAAACCCGATCATTCAAAAACACAATGACTTAACTATATCAAATATGGTATGGAATTTTATTACTAGAAGTGCATTTTTATGTCAAATTTTAATTACAATCGGTTGGGAAAAGCGCGTCTAAAACAAAATTTGATTTTCGGATACTATTAACGCATGCCAGGAAATTAACCGCCAACAAATTCGCCAAGGGTGACACGACAGATTCAGTAAAAATGCTACATTCACGCAAAAAATTAATATTTCGTAACTATTGTACGCCAATGCCGTGTAAGCCGTTATTTGGGATAACACCTTTATTAGAAAGAATGCGGAAAGATTTTGGGGATAGATTAGATAATAACCACTATAGATAGTATCCCACTGATAAGATATTAAGAAATGATAGAAAATGACATATTTCATACGCGAAACCTTTCTTTAAAAATATTTGTACTCTGGGATATAATGGCCCTTTCTCACATTAACCTGCGGGACTTTTATGACTTCTATAAAATGCTTATTCATCTACAATCTGGACGACACTCGCATTAGACGACATTACTATACCTAGTACAAATGGTCAAGAAATCATTTTCCTTGCCTCCTAACTGGATGTTTGGAAGTAAAATATCAGAGATAGCCAAACTGATAGCAACGCCAAGAATTTTGTGAATTTTATGTAATGAATAATGCTGATTTCTTGATTAAAAATTATGGTAAGTATTATACTATATTGGCTGTATCTTTCCTTCACAAATATTGTAATTGTGACATAAAAATTCAATAGAAAACTCTTATAAGGATTTTTTTTCTCTGGGAGAATGCATAGATAATATTATCTATACAAATAATCAGTGAGAGTGGTCTCTCCGAAACTTTCTCGCATACTCTCTAATAAACATGTTATCTCAGTTCCGCCACATAAAATTATGGATCTTTGGTTCGGCAGCGAAAGCCTTACATGGAATTGGCAAACAATAATTATGGAACATTCTTTCGCGTAAAGATAGCATTTTTAATGAACATATCGTGCGATTCTCGGCGATGATTTGGCGACAATCTCTAGCATTTCGCTATAGGTACCCGAAAATCGAATTTCTGTTTTAGATGCGTTGTTTCCAAACGATTGAAATCACAATTTGAAACAGAACTACAAATGTAGTCACAAGATTACTTACCAAATTTCATATGCATAAATCATTTCGTTTTTAAGTTATCATATTTACATGCTTATAAAAACACAAACCGACAGAAAGTTAACCACGCGACAAATTTGATTCTAATTTTGATAAGGCATCTACAGTTAAATCTACGTACAAAATTTTATTCATCTAAGTTTCTTTGTTTTGTAGTTGTCATGTAAGCTTATATTCAGACAGTTGGACAGACACTGTCAGTCAAAATTTGATAGAAATCCATAAATTTAGTGTACAGACCAAATATCGAATCTCACATTTGAATAGACCAAATTTTATTCATCTATGTATTTTCTTTTTATTATTATCTTGTTAGCCTTTATTTAAACAGTTGGGCCGGCAGGTTACCTCCGAACGGATTTCACTGAAAATTTGATAGAAAAGTACAAATTTTTGTGTACAGATCAAATATCGGACCTGATTTTTCATGAGTATAGACTAAATTTTATTCATCTACATAGTGTTTTTGCTCACATCCACACAAACTTATCATTGGAATCCCATACTCATTCGAATTCACATATTCATGAAGAGATAGACGGATAGTCAACCCTTTTGAGAGATTTAATCAAAAATTGGTTGTCTGTCTACAATTTTTGTCATAAAGACATTAACAAAACTATCTTTGTCAATTCATTTAATTTTTGAGTTATAATATTCAAATGCATGCGCATTACGATTCAAATGCATCATATTCATAGGCAGATAGATTTCCTTTTGTACAGAATTGGTCTAATATTTTATCAAAACTTGCAATTATACTGTAGCTATCAAGTACAAAATTTCTAACTGTCAGCTCGTAGTGTTTTGGGGTTTTCTTATTCCCAGTCAGACATAATTAAGAAAAAAGAAGGTTGAACCGGAGTTTAACCCCCTTCTTCGCCAAGTTGCGATAACGCGCTAAAACTGGCAACTTCCAGACTAGCAAGCCTATTATCTTTCGCCTTTATTATGCGCTATGATTGGACATACGATTGGCTCCCTTGCTTTTGAACATTTCGCAAAACACGGCGCAAGACCGCTGTTCACAAGTTGGCGATTTTTGAAAATTGCGCCAAGCAGGGGGTTAAATTCCGGTCGTACCAAGAAGAATTTTTGATTCAATTAGATTTTCGATTATTTAGCTTTTGGATTATTCAAAGCATTGGGCTCGATTACAATACTTTTTTTTTTACTTTATATATAAGGGGGGAAAATTGCAAACACAATACCAAAATCGAATAGATTTTTAAGCGATAATTTAAAATATTTAAATTGTATTTTTAAGCAGTATTAATAAATTATTATATACATAATTATATTCGCTATTAGACAAGATTTCCTTACAATATAGTTGCAATACTTTTACGATATTTTTTGCTTCAGTCAGAAAGTCGAGCATCTTAGTGACAGTGCAGAATATTTTGACTAATAGGGTGTACCAGCAGGAGGGTTTTTCCCGAAATAATCTCTAATAACCTTATCCCTTTCTCTGCATAAAATTCTGGATTTTGAGTAAGCAATTGCTGAACGATAGTTACGAAATTATTATCTTCGGCGTGAATCTAACGTTTTTTAGAAAATCTATCACCAGAATATGCATTTCGGATGTCTTTTTTGCCTGCCTATTGAACCAAACTTTGACACTAATTTACAATTGTTGTCACAAGATAAAATACCGAATTCATTGATTTAAGCCTTTGCATTTATGAGTCTATGGGCGTACATGCATGAGAAAGTACAGACCGACAATAGGTAAACCATTCGACGAATTGGGTTCAAAATTTGTTACGTATCTATATTTTAGATGCTAAATTGTGTACAACATTTTACTTTGCGTTTTGTAATTATCGAGTTCACTTGTACTCTGGTATCCATACAGACAGATTTTCTGTGAATATATTTCGTTGAAGATTTGAAATTTGATAGAAATTTAGTCGTAATTCAATATACCAAATTTCAAATGTCTAGCTCAAAACATTTCACAGACATACAGACATAATGTCAAAAATGTGTTTTTCGGGCTTGAGAATGTCTTTCCAAGATTTCGATTTCGTATTTTTTGACAATTACAATACTTTCTCTGTATTTCATATATAAGAAAACAAAAACATCTTTTGTACCTTTTCTTTGACTTAAATTTGAGAAAAGTTGCCCATTTTTTTAAATAAATGAATAAATCAATTCGAAAAATTACTTACGATTGTAAAATAGGAAAACAAAGTTAGATGAAATATCACCGCTTCATGTCTGTGCATATTATTTTTGCGCGGAAAAATGATAGATTTTGAGACCCAATATTCAGAGAGCTAGACAGCATTTTCACTAATAATAGACTAATTCCATTGTTAGAGAAATTCTATTTTTAAAAAAAAGTCCATGAAAAGCAACAAAGCTAATGAGAGAGTTATTTTCTCTGATACTAAAAAAAAGAACATTGTTGAAGTTTTAAAAGACATCAGCTATGTAGTATTTCCCATTGCAACAATGGATATCGTTTAACAAGTGAAAAAGTGCTGGTATTAAACAAATAATTGACTTGAAAATTTAAGCAAAGTTATACAGTTAAGAAAGAAATCGAAAGATACAATAATTTACGTGCAACATTTACAAAAGTTTTTGATTTGGTCCAGTCGTAAAAATTTTCACCTTAAGAAATCTTCAGATAATTTAAAAAAAAAAAAAATGGTAAGAAAAATGAAAAATTTCTGAAAATTTAGGATGCAACTAAGAAACTGGAATCCAAATGTGTTCCCAGACTGATGCAAATAAACTCGCATGTACAAATAGTTAATTGCGGAAAAAATATTACTTTGTAAGAAGGCTAGAGGAAATATTTTGTAAATATATGAATATATTAAAGGAAGAGACATATTTCAAGGGGGATGTTACAAAGCAGAGTTCCATATACAATAAACCACACTAGTATGTGTCCTTTTCCTTCTTTTGTTTTTCTAAATATTATTACTGATGTAATTTTTTTAATCTTTTCTATATTGAATTGCAAACTTATTTTTTTTTAAAAAAAAAAGGAAAATATGGAAGATGAAAAAAATAAGCATTGCTGTGTGTAAAATAGAATGTAAGACAAACTAAGGTGCAGAAAATTTTAAGATTTTTTTTTCGGCTTTTTATTAAATATTTATTTAACACTACATATTTTAAATTCTTTTCATGACACTTTTCAGTTAACAGAACCCGGATAGTTGCCAAGTTGAAATGTTGACGCTATTCTGCTTTGCTGCCAATATTTATCTCTTAGAAAGCTGACACAAGGCTAGGTCAATTTTTGTCTGGAATTCAATTGTAGAAAAAGAACCATTTTTATTTACTCAGAGCAACATAGGTAAATTTTCATAGATGGCGTATCTCAATCTTTCTTGTTTTCTACTGTAGTAAAATTTTATTCTTTGAAAACCAGCGGGACTGGTCTTCTCCAAACTTTCACGCAAACCCTCTAATAAGGGTGCTATCCCAGAAAATAACTTGCATGGGATTAGAGTACGATTATTACAAAATATTAGCCTTGGTCTGAATTTAACAATTTTACTGAATCTATCGAATGATCTTTGTCGATTAATCCCTAGTTTCCGAAAATAAAATTTGTGTTTGAGGCGCATTTTTCCCAACCGATTGAAATAAAATCTTCCGGAAATTTTGTCACATTAAAGTAATTTTTGACCTTTCTAAAATTCAAAAAAATTATCTTTTTGATTGTACCAATTAAGTTCTCTCCTAATTTTAATTTCAAAACATTTTAAAAATACAAACTTTTATGTGAAACTTACAATACTTTTCATTGTTGCAATAAATTCATATCGTTTCCATTGCTGGTACAAATACTTAAGAAAGTGCTTTTCTTTCATTGGAGAGAACTTTACAATAAAAGTTCTTACTTACGTTGTTGTTTTTTATTTTAATTTTTTTTATATTTCATCCCATCGACCGAAAAGGCATCCAAGAATGTAAGTATATTTGTAAATATATCCAGGAAGTTCAAAGATAATGATTAATAATCCTTAATTCGCTTTAAAATCCTTATTTAATTCCCCTTACATGGTGTTGGGCGTATAATGAATGTGCATGATTTTACACTTATTCCATTTTCATTAGGAGCGTTAAATTAGTCAATAAACAAAAGTGCATGGTTTTTTTTTGTAAATTCATAGGTAAATGCCTAATACAATCAGAATATTTAAAATTATTTTGTTTTAAGAAACCGTGTATAGAAATTTATGCATAAGATTTAATTGAAATTAAACAAAAGCAATAGCAGCAAATAAGCTGATGGCCAAAAGTAGCTATTAAATAAGAAAAAAATATTGATTTATATAGTACTAAAATCTGTCAAATAAAAAGAAAAAGCAGAACTGTAATTCTTTAAAACTCTAAAAAACAAAAATGACGAAGAATTAAGATATCACGGTTTTGGCAAAGTTCATTTTCCGTTTATTATGACATTCTGCTTAAATTCATTGTTTAATAAGCTTCAATATAATTTGTAACCGCTGTTATTTAAACGTCTAAAATACAGATAACAAGAGTTTCGATTGTTTAAATAATTTTTTATCATAAATTGACAGCGATCCAAAAATTAAAAAAAATTATCAAAAACAATAGAGTATCTGATAAAAAAATTCTTTTTATGACGTAATATTTATCAAAATTTCCTTTCGCCTTTCATAAGTTTTTCATAGATAAATAATTTATGATTGCAATTATCCTAAAAATGGTGCTGACAGGTTATTTATTTAATTAAATTATAAACAAAGTATAAAGTTAATTTTACTGAAGAAATTATTTGTTGATTACAGAGAATTACAGAGGAGGATCAATTAGGGTAATCGGGAAAGAATTTTGCAGATTTTTTTTTCAATTTGAAATGATTTTATGAGATAAGAAATCGGTTTATTATTAATGAGGGGACTTTGGTTCCTGGAAAGCTTATTCGAAGGAAGAAAAAAAAATACTTTTTCATATACGTAATACAGAGAAAGTATAGCAATCGTCAAAAGATTCGAACTCGAGATTTTGACAAATCTCCAGGTTTCAGACCTTCATCAGAAAAACACACTTTTAGAAAATGTCCATCTGTCTGTGACAAAAGTAACAAAAACGCTTTCAGCTAGGCGGATGAAGTTTGATATGCCAAATGAATTTGCAGATTTCTATCAAATTTTGAGTAAAATCCGTTCAGAGGAAGCTCGTCTGTCCAAATATAAGTTAACACGACAATTACAACGAAGAGAGATAGAAAACATTCGGCGCATACATTTAACATCTATAGAGTAGTCATTTGTCGAATTTTGTGCCAATCTGTCGGCCTGTACTTTCAGAAGTATGTAATCGCGATAGCTCAATTGCAATGATTTGAATGTACCACATTTGGTATGGGATTTTGTGACTACAAGTGAATTTTTGTATAAATAGGTTGAAAAAAAAGTGTTCTAAAACAAAACTTCGGTTTTTAGATTCTATTAATCGCATGCCAGGGATCAGTCTCTAAATAACTTGCCTAGGATCACACGATAGATTCAGCAAGAAGATTCAATTCACTCTAAAGGTTAATATTTCATAAATATTGTACGCTAGTGCCATGTAAGGCTTGTCTGGTATGACAAGCGTATTAAAGAATATGCGAGAAAGTTTAGGGGAGGTAAATTCTGTTGGTTTCTTCCTCAAATTAATATACAAATTAACCACATTCGGGAGCCGTGATGCTCATGATTACAGCGGAATGTCCGCAATATTATCAATTCAAAATATACATATGTGTTGAAAAATTAATCATGGATGATTTAAGATATGTTGTTGTTGTTTCTGATGGTACTTGCCATGGACAAGCCCGCTATCACGAAGTCAGCGATTAAGCCGATAGGGAGCGTCTCTTGTTTTAGTACCGCCAATAGGGCCAAATGTACGATTTTGCTACTCACACATCACTCCTTCGCTTGCACAAACACTTTTTACAGGAGGGGGGGGGGGCACATTCATGCAGACAGAACAGATGAAGAACAACCATTCCCAAACCGCATCATCAAGAAATAGGTTTGTTTCAATAATATTAAATATAAGAGATCATGGATTAAAAAAGATTATGCCATCTGTTTAGTGGAACCGTTTTTTTTTAATATTTCATTTTATTTCGTTTTAAGCTTCTACCGGACAACACAACAAACAATGCTGAAGTGCACTGTCACCAGCAGGACAAGTTGAATATGTCACTTAAAGAGAAAAGGCCAGAACTGATCAACAGAAGTGTTTCACCAAGATAATGTGAGACCTCATACAAGTTTCGCAACTCGTTAAAAGCATTTACAGCTTGGACAGGGTACTGCCATACTCACCATATTCTCCTGATCAGGCACCTTCGGATTATTACTTGTTCCGATCTCTACAAAAAATTTTAGATTGTAAAAAAAAAAATTATTTTCAAAATAATAAAACAACAAATATAATTTTAAAACCAGTATGAGTTGTCTCCCCAAAGCTTTCTTGCGTACTCCACAATAAAGGTCTCGTCCCTCCACCAACTGCATAAAATTGTGCACTTTGGGTAAGGCTGCGAATAACTTACATGGCATTTGTGGACGATAGTTGCGATAGATCTCTGAACAGAATCTAGCACTTTTACCGAATCTATTGCGAGAATATACATCTTGAATACTTTTTTGCTGTCCGATTGACAATAAAATTTGGCATGAGATTACAGTTTTATCACAAGATAATGAATTTCCTTGATTGTGTTTATGAGTTATTTCATTTACATGCATCAATTTCAAAACTCGATAAATATATTTTAGATGCTAAATCTGTGTACCAAATTTTATCAACTTAGCTCTTTGCTTTTGTAATTATCGAGTTAATTTTTATTCAAAAAGCTAGACAGACTTCTTCTAAATGCATTTCACTCGACTTGATAAGAATCTGCAATTTCTATTGTAATTCCTCATACTAAATTTCAATAGCTTAGTTCAAAGCGTTTTTGATTTTCTAGACAAACAGATATAATTTCAGAAATATGCTTTCTGAGTTCAGGAAGGTCTAAAATGTAGAAATTTATCAAAATCTCCATTTCAAATGTTTTAATGATTATAATAATTTCTCTATACTTTGCATAATAAGAAAGTTAAAAATGAATAATTTTTAAGAAATGAAAAACATTTGGATGGTATTTTTTTTACTCAGTAAATCTTATGCTTGTTATATTTTAATATTAATACAAGGGATAAAAGCAATCCCACAAAAAGCATCAGATGTGGTAGCAAAAAAGGGCTTTGAATAAGCTCAGCAAAAATTTGCATGCCAAAAAAAATTATATGTTTGTGAATTAATCATTTAAACTACTTAGGTAAAGAAATTCTATATTGCATGAAACTTTCAAGTCTTTTCTCCATGAATGAATCCATGCAATAATGTTTATTTAATATAAGAATAGTTTTAAAACACCACATATATGTAAACATAATAATTTATGAAGCAAAAGGCAGTTTTGAAGACAGAGAAGATACTTTGAATTTTGTTTTATTTCCATCCCATGAGGCACGTTTGTTCACAGGGTGGCACAAAAGCAGAAGGAGGAAAAAGAGAGGGAAAATAATTGTCACAGTACTTATATACTATTCAGATTCTGATGAGGATTTCTCACATGTGTTGATTCTGATAAGGGAAACACAAGGATCTTTTAAAAGAATGTGATTGGCTGGACAGTTTTTACCCCTTCACTCGGAGTGTGGGAACTTGTTGGCTTTTTAGGACTCATATTGAATTAATTAAATAGAAAAAGAGGAATGGGATCAGGAAATAAGAGAATATTTTAGAATGAAGTTGATATGGGCTAAATTGAGCAAAAACTTAGGAAATTAATTCAGTTTAAATTAGATTTTAAAATATCATTACACACATATATAGATATACATCAAAAATTAATAGTAACATTTTTAATATGCAATAAATAATTTTGTAGAATTGCATTAAAACATAACTAGCTCATTAAATTTAAGAACTTCAACACATATCAAACAAAACCAGAAGTTTAAAAAAGGTATAATTTTATATGTACAAATAATTCAATATAGTTACAACCTTGACAACAATAATACAATTCCCACAAATAATACATATATTTCAACAAATATAAAATTCAAAATTAAGTATCTAAAATAAAAAGTAAGTCTAATAATAATTCTGCAGAAATATCAACTTTGATGGTGGAAAACTTTCTCTACACAATGGGCATTCTTCCTAAAAAAAGAAGAAGCATCTGTAAATTTATGAACAAAGAACAATAATAAAACTTTGTGAATTATCATTATTATTGGCCTTTTTTTAAATTTATAATATGTTTCATTTTTTTAATTCCAGAGTATTGATATATGAACAATTCAGTCATAATATTTATGAAATATTTTTTTCAGTTTCTATAACACGATACATTACAAATATTTTTTTCATATTCAATTTTGAATTTTTTTTAATACACAGATTTCAATTTGTTAACAATCAGGTTCTATTCAATTTCAAACTGTTTCTGGGTTGCAATCAACAAAACTTACTTAAAATATAAAAGCGATTTTCAAAAAATTGAGATAAATTAATCAAAATTTACAAAAAAATAATAAAAGAAAATAAAATTTGAAAACATGCTTAAAAAAATCTTTATATAATTCATGGTAAAGATCTACAAAAACAAAAAAAAATATAGCTGAGGATGTAAAATATTTAGATTTAAATATTAATATTAAAGATAAACCAAATTGTAACTAATGGAACTAAATCATAACAAATTTAAAAAATTCAATTTAAAATCTCGTCCTTCCAAATAAACTTTAGATTTTCAGAAATGTTGAAGCTGTTATAATTCAGCACAGGAAAAGGAAGTGGAAAGAAAAATATATAGAAGGTATTAAATGATAAAATTTAAAAACTGTAACCGAATTAATGCTGTACCTTAGTTTGCATCCAGGAAGTAATGCAAGACCAACAAAACAGATGGCCACATGGTGTAGCAGTACTATAACTTCGCTTTTCAAAACAAAGAGAACACTGGTTCTTTGAATTCACAGTTTCAGACTGACTATAAAGCAAAGAAAGAAACTTGTTGCAAACACTTAAATATTATAACAATTTTACTACTGGAAGCTCCAACTATAGGCAATTAAAACTTAACTATAAGCAAAAATCAGTATTCTTAACTCACAGGGAAACTAATATTAAGAATACAATATTGTACATAAGTATTATGAACATGAAAATATTTTTTTATGTAACTGGAATAAAATATCCATAAAAATTTAGTTTTTAAATAATTCATATAAACAAAAATAATCTTAAACAAAAAAAATTGTTCTTAGATAGACAATAAGAGAAATGGCAATCAGCATTAATATATAAGTTAATTTTCAACTTATCTGCTTAAATTTCATATTTAAAAAAGAACAACAAAAAAAAATCTCCTAAAATTTGGATAGCAAAAATTTTAGTTTACTTCCAAATAAATCAATATCAGTGAAAATAATACAAAAAAATTCATCAAAAATTAAAATCAGAGCTGGTATTGCAATGACTTTGGACATAAAGTAATAATAAAAAAATAATAAATAAATAAGTAATAATAAATTAATAATAAAAAAAAGTATACTGTTTCAATTTTAAACCTTTCACTATTGATCTGGCCCAACCTTCAGTGCAAATTCTATATTAATGGCCAGTTTCTGCTTCAAACGAGGGGTTCAGGATGTAAAATGAGCTATCAATAAGGATGTCTTCACTTTATGTCCTGTATCCATCATTTGAAACAGAAATTGGCAAGCTAGTAGAGAATTTGAACAGCCGATTCGCTCAGTTAGTAGTGACAATACATATAACTCATTTTTTTTAAAATTCATGATCAGAATATAAATACTTTAATTAGCAACCAAAATTAGTAACTATAGTCCCAATAAACATCTGTCTATATTGTTTGATAAAAAAATTGAATTATATGTATTTTAAGCCTAAAGAATTCTGTACTGCCAAAAGTGTTAAGTTTCAAAGTTTCCAATTTTAAAAATTCAATTTATTCATGTCCCTTTTTAAATGTTCATGAATTATCTGGTAAAGAGCTGCTGATGACAATATTATGATGATGATTAACTGATATTTCTTATTCTCCTAAAACTCATTTTAACATGCTAAGATGAAATATTTACTTGTTTACTTGCTCCTTAACACTGACAGGTGAAATTTTTGTACTAGAGGTATACAAATTGATAGCTAAACTGAGACAAAGCTGAGAAGCAGCAATCCAACCTAGTATTCTGTATGGCCTTTGCTGATTTGGCAGAGACAACCATCGACGTATAATAAGCTAAAGAAAACATTAAAAAAATTAAACATTTAATGACAGAAAACTTGAAATCAAATTATAAATCAAATATATTTTCTGAAATTTGATAAATAAATATAGATTAAGAATCAGCAGTATAATTTAATGCATCAGCTTTTTTAAATATATTATTAAAAACTAATATTACAAATCTAGCAGTTAATATCAAAATATATATAAAGGGAGGAAGCAAATTTCCTTGTCTTAAAATACAAACTTTCAAATATTCTTAATAAAATTGCATTTGATTTGAAATATGTTATTTGGCATTTTTTATGTAAACTGAATAATGGGGCAATAAATTATTGATTAAAATTTAGTACTTAAACTACTTAACACTCAAATGATCAAATCACTGAAATACATGGTTTTTTAGTTTCATGAAAGATGGCCAATATATGTCATTGTATATATCAAGCTCTGCATCTTTTTATTTCCTAAGTTAATTATGAGGCTAGAGTCAATCATGTTGTGATCTTGGTTGTGTCAAGTACAATTATCTGAGGCTATTTTATACCACACAGATAATACTAGATCATATTATCAGGTAACTCGATTAATTCTCATTTCTAACTTAATGCTTTGTTTATATTATTCCATATTACTATTTATCTTTATCAAATGTATTTGTTATACTCTTAATGCCATTGAAAACTACTTCCCCAAAGTGAATAACAGTGGCTTCTTGTTACACAATAGCTACGTGCACCCAAATTGAAATAATAGCCAAATACATTGGAATGTCCATATAAGATGTCAAGATTCATCTATTATAAATGCAAAGAGTGTAGTTAATATTTATGCACAAAAACCTGCATTTGCCCATCCTTGATGAAGATAATGAAAATGTTGATTAATGCTAAATATTTTACTTTTTCCCCTTCTTCACTGACCTTACTTAATTTAACTGCCATTTTTGTATTGTTATTTTACTACTTCAAAATAAATGGAAGTTATCTTGCACTGATTTTGTATCTGTGGATTTATTGGACATTCACATTTTTAGTGTAGTTTCCAGTTTTTAAAAAATCCACTTTCTATTTCTAATCTTCAATAAGTAATTACCTTGTTGTCAATTTTTTAAATACATAAACACTTTTCATTTTTGCTTTCTTTTTTCTTATCTGATTCGCTAGACAAATTACAGCAAATTCTGCAAAAGTTAATCATGTATCTTGCAAATATTAAAAAATTTCCAATGCACCTCCAAATTTGGGGCATTAAATAGAAAAATATACAAAATAAAAAAATCGGATTAATTTTTTTTTCAAGCAAACTTTAAGCATAATATCTAAATGATTTTTTAATATAAAACTTTTCCAAAAATAAATCAAGAAATGCCGACTTGTAGTTAATGCAAATAAGAGGGGGAGTGAAAACCAAATTATATTTGGAACAAAAAATGCGAACATTTACATTTGCTTATTAAATTAAAAATAAAGATATTAAAAAAAGACAGCAATGCAAAATGTAAGAGCATAAAATGTTGGTACTCACATACTTTATTCCTGTAAGTCTCTTTGAAATATCATAATAATTCCCATATAAGTAAAATGCAATTAAATGAACTCTTTGCAATACCGTAATAGCTCTAAATATCATTGGTAAATAGTTTTTTAAAGTGGTGATATATGCATCACTATCACTACATTCTGTGGGAGATATTGAAGACAACTGATTTTCTAGCCAGGTTTGAAATCTCAGCAAGAAATAGTACCCAAAAGTACGCAAGCTGATATCTGTAAAGCGTACCTGGTGGGGGAAAAAAAGTCTCAGGAACAGCTGTGCAAATATAAATATAATTCTGTGATATAATGACAAAAACATAGAAAGGATGACTAAAAAAAAAATTAATACCAGTATATGATGCTTGATGTTATAATAAAAATGATTTTGATAAACATTTAGCAAAACATGAATGTTCTATAATTTTCTCTGTATTTAATAATTGTTCAATCTAATGTATGCATAAATGCTTTTGCAATTATGCTTTTGTTTAATTTCTACAATAACCAAATATAATTTTGCACATATTTTATATCATTACATACTTATTTAACCTCTTTAAGGCATATATGTATTTTGATTATCGTATAAATTATTCTGAGGGGGAAAAAAAAGACTAATAGAAAAAATTTCAAATGCATTTTCAGTTTTTTTTTTTTTTTTTTTTTTTTTTTTTAATTCATTTTTTATACAAAATAAGAATAACATAACTGCATTATAATTATAAAAATTTGTCTTTCAAGAGATTTATTTCAGCAGTTAAAATAAAAATATTCAACAAAAACCTATAAAACACTTAGAACTTGAGTAAAGACTGAAAAAATTGGAAAAATTTTTATGAATTATAAATAACAATTTTAAAAATATAAAATAAAAATAATAATAATTAATTTCAGCATTATTCAAAATACTTTAATTATTTAAAATGAAAGTTACTAATATTTATTATCAGGTTCAAAATATTATGTCTAAATTTGTCCATACAAACAAATAATTATTGAATAATTCAATTTTTTAAATTAAGAACATTCATTTCAATATATAATTGAGAGTATAAAAAAGAAATGTGTATTAATACTTTATTACTTAAAATAGTTTTAAGAAATAACTAATACTGACCCATTTAGATGGTATTGATTTTAAGTTCCTGTCAATTTGAATGATATTTGAATACTCTTCGCCAAGAGTTTGAAGACCTGCAAATTCATTTTTTTAAATTTTATGAAATTCATTACAAATTAACCATTTTGCTCTCTTTTTTAAAATTAAAAGAAATAATGAATTATACTTATTTCAAATAAAGAGATCATCAAATATAACTAAGAAATAATGAAAAATTTTATCACATACAAAATTTTCTAACATTACATAGCAAATACAATAAAAAAATGGGCAATAATTCACCAACTAAAAACAGATAAGTTGTCTGTTGTACTCAGCCCATATTTTGGCAATTAGTACATCCCTACTAATAATAAAGAATGTGTGCATGTGTATTAACATTCTATAAGCCAAACAATTTGACATACAGCTCTCAAATTTTTGCACACATTTGCTTTAAAGTATTAAAATGTGCTCTTCGGTATAATTTTTTTAAATTAAAATTTTAATTAAGCTGAATTTCGGCATTTTTCCCCAATAATTTTTAAAAATATAAGGTACCAATATGAATTATATATATATATATATATATATATATATGTTACGGCCAAAGTCCGAAGTTCGGTCAGTTCGCGTTTTGGCCAATTCCTTTTCCTGGCCAAAGTCCGAAGTACTTGCAATTAATATTGTATATTCTACTTTGGCTGGCCATTTCGCGAAGTGGTTGGGAATCTTTGGCCAAAGCCCGATGTGATAATGGTAGATGTAATTGCAATACCAAGTGAGGAACAAATATTTGTAAATGTAGAAAGAATCAACGGTTATGTAATTCGAAATGCCATGGAAGTTCAACTTGTAATAAATGATGCTTAACACAATCGTAATTGTTTTCATCATTTGAAATTAGTAAAATTCACTATTAAAACAGAATACTTAAAAATAAGTAAAATATACTCATTCTTGAGTACTTCATGTTGCTATAATAGCTCCGAGTACAATAGACTTAAATTTGAGAAATGCATGTACTCACTTTTTGAATCCATAGGGATTCGAATATGAGTATGTATTTTTTCATATCTACAGAAATTATGCAAACCTAAATTTGCACAAAGATATCTCGACTGACATGGTTGGTCCCAGAGGAAATCGAACACAGACCGTCCGATCTGTAGCCCAATGAGCTGCCAACTAGGCTGACTCGCACAAGAGCGGTGTATTCCAAGAAATATTTCAAGGGTGATCGTCAATTTTTTCTGCTCCATAGACCTTATGCTAAATTTTCCAGGTTGCATTCTCTTCCAAATATCAATTCATAAAATACGAACTTTTTACAAGGGAAAAAAGCAATATTAAGAGTAAATTAAAATAAATATAATGACATTTATGCGTAAAATATAAATAAGGCCATGTGAAATTCGACAGATGACGCCGAAAATAAATTAAGAAAATTAATTTTTAAAAAGTACATTATTAAAAAGAAATGTTTTTAAATAATATTAACAACAAAACTATTTTTTCCTTTATATTTGTTTTAATTAGCCCTTATTTTTGCTATTTGCGTTTGCAAAAAATTTCATATTTTTTGAAGTGATATTTCGGCAGACAATGTGATCTGGGATCTTTAATATTAGGTCTATGGAGAAGAGAAAGACTAAGGATCACCCTTAAAGGTAGTTGACAAATTCAGTACTCAGTTTGCCTTTGTATTCATACACGATGCGCAATGCATTTGCTCAAGATATAATTCGTCATTTTAAAGGGCACAAATCTAATCATCTTCACGCTATCACGTTGTTACAGCATATACGTTCACTGAATAATTTCTATTACGGCTTTAGTATGAGAACAGAATAACACGAGATCATATTCTTATAAATTAAAAGTTTATTTTTAACACAGAGGTGTCACTTATATTTGAACTCGTTTCTGAAACAATTGTACTTAAAAAAACAGTACATAGAAGTATTCATTTTTAAATACTTCATTTTTAACAGTGTGTAAAACAATCTACTCTTGCTTTCTTTCTTCCTACTTTTGCCGATCGACCTAAGCCACTTCGCGAATTGGCCGACCAAAGCCCGAAATCAAGAAAAGATCGGACATGGCCGATAAGTTTACAGCAACGTTGACCAAAACGCGAATTGGCCGATTTCGGGCTTTGGACGTAACATATTATATATATATATTAATAAAGATGAATGTGCTGGAGTGGGTGTGCTATACAAGTTGGACCCTTTGATCTACAGCTGCCAAATTTGAAACATATACCTTGGAGGGTAAAAATGTTCACCTTGGAGTGATTTTGTTGACATCTTAATTAATTTAAAATTAAGCTGAACTTTGGCATTTTTCTGAAATAATTTCTGAAAATATCACCATAAAAGATATATTTTACAACTTTTTGAAATTGAAAAAGAAATAAGAAAAATGTGCACATTTTTCATAAATTTTGACATTTTTTTTAAAATATTTCTTTAACAATTGCCCAACAACAGATTGCATTATTGCTTTTAAATCCAAACCATTTTCTTATCAAATATTTAATTGCATGATTTTCTTCCATTTTGGGGAATTAAAAACTGAATCTATAATATCACAAAAATTAGAAGATAGATGAAATGGATATTTACATCTTTAATAATGCTATGATATCATAATATCCATCTCTATTAGAAAGTTTTATGTACACAATAAACAAAATTTAAGGAACATGGATTTAATATCAGACAATTTGACAGAATTATGAATACGAAATTATATCTAAAGAATTTATTTGAAATCTAATATTATAATCAATATTCTCATTAATTCAGTTGATCACCTGAGGCGACTAGTATGTTACAATTTCTGATTAATTTACATTTGAAAAACTAATTTTCTGGTCACATCAACATCATCTTTAGTTAAGTTTAATCTCTATGAACTTTACTGATTAATATAGAATTGTGCCCTCAATCTTAATTTGCCATACTTCCAAAATGTTTAATACTTTCAATAAATTAAATAAGATGGTTAGAATAAATTCAATGTTCAGCTCCAAGGAAAGACAATAAAACATTTTGTTTGCATTTAAAAGTGAAAATGAGTAAGTATTAACATCTGTTGTCTCATGAAAAGGTTCACTTTCTGAATAATTGATGTCAATACATGAAAAGCACAAAAACACCAAAACCAATTACTTCATAAGTATTACTAAATAGACAACCTTTTGACATGTGATGGCATGACAGTAAAACCACCACTTTCTAAAAATTATTTCTAAATGTGTGGTGGTTACTGATCAAAACCAAAGGCTCTAAAATAATATTCTAACTTTAATAATTACCTGTAGATGTCAGCATAATAGTTAATATTCCTCTTATGTATAAAAAAATGTATTATTTTTAATGTTTTTTCTCAATACTTTCAATTTTTTTTCAGCAAGCAAAAAACAAACAAATTCAAAATGCCCTCATAAATTTGTTATATGAAAGCTGTCTACAACATACATGTTTTTTTTTTTTTTCAAATCAAATTCTTCATACTTGACATCGTTTTTAGGTGGTTTCAGGGACATACTACAGCGCACCTACAACATGAGATGCTCTATCGCTTAGCGAAATAGACTGTTTTTTTTTCACGTCTCTCTTATTTAAGTGGCTGATAATTTATCGGGGGGGGGGGGGGGCATGTGTTTTGTGGGTTAGGAATTTATTTACATTTCAGTGAGGTTTATACAAACAGGATGGTAGAATTTTTTTCCTTTCACTTGCTTTCTTCTTGTATTAGTAAGCAGCCATATTCTGGGGATATTAAATTATTTTCTAATATAGTATAATTTTCTTGATTTTTAAATGGTTAATTTAAATATTGTTTCTTCATAACTTGAATATATTGTTGATTGTATTTAAAGTCTAAATGCCACATAAAGAACTTGCCATTGCTAGCTTTATTTGAAGATTACTTGTTATTAAAATTGTTCCTTTTATAATTTTTTTTTTCATGTTGCAAGATTGTATAAGTAACTTTTATTGATAATATTGTATGTTTTAGTTTTTCCGTAAATAAATAATGAGTAATTATGTTACAAAATAAATTAAAACATAATAATTATTCATAAGAACTTGTTGTAGGTGTGCGATGGTACTCCAGTGTAACCACCACCCCTCTCGTGGTGCAGTCCACTATAAATTTTTTAAAGGTATTTTCGCTTCCCTTAGGCCCTAAGCATGTCAATTAAGAATTAAGTACATAATTTTTAAAAATTCAGCAAATTTATACTTGTGCACTTCAAAGGATTAAAGCTATGAGAAAGAGAGAAATCAAATAGAAAAAAATACAACCATAAAATAAAGTGCATGGTAAAAAGTTATATATATATATGCCTAGCATACATAAGGGCCAACTTTACTGATAAAGCTATTGAAATTAAGTCCAATTTTACAATTAGCATTCTAATAAAAAAATGATTCTTCAAGCAAATATAAAACAACATAAGCAATAGGGCTAACCAAAAAGTCCTACATTTTTAATATAAATAACATCCTTTAGTAGCAGATAATGTATTTAAAAGCTAGAGAATTTTATATAAAGATACGTTTTCCTCTCTTTTTTCCCTCTCTTATAAGAAAACATTCCGTTTAATTCATACCAATCTCTCCTTCTCATACATTACAATATTCCTGAATTATATATTCAGCCACGGGAAGATTTTTTATTTTTAAATAAGAAAATCAGTACTAGAGGCCTAATTAATGGAAAAGAATTTCTATTGAAATGACTTTACTCAAATACAGACTGTAAAGAAATCAAATGCCAAAGATTAAAAACAAAAGAATTTTAGAAATTTACCAGATAATGTAGTAAGACTGTAGAAAAGAGTATCAGAAGACACACTGCTGAAGTCCTTCCATTTAATCCAAAGAGGTATACCTTAGAAGAAACATCATAATTAACATTATAAAAGTATCTCTAAATAACAAAACTGAATAAATGAATTTGTACAAGGATTGTAATATTATGCATATCAAAAAAGAAAATAAAGGCTTTTGAGGCAATAAATCTCAAAATAATCTATTTTTTATGGTCATGAATTAATTTTAGAATTAGTTTTCAGGACAAAATGCAAAATATGTTTTCATTTCAGAAACAATGTGTGACTTCCATGTTTTTTTTAACTAAAATATCTATTATCAGTCATTTAATCTAAGCGATATAAACACATTATATTATTTTTAAAAATATCATTTTAAGACTAAAAATTCATAGAAAAAGAATTTTAATACATATTACAAACAAATCAACTAATTTACAAAGTAGCTAAAATAAATGCAATAGATTCAATTTATACCTATGCTTTAAAATGAGATCTTTCTCTTCCTACATAAATTCAGATTTAAAAAATAACTATTTTCCAGTTACTTAGACATTTGGCTTTTACTAAAAACTGACTTTAACAATTTGATATTGATTTGGAAATATAAAATAATGGTTAATATGAAGAAGAACTGTCACTTAATTTTTGTGGGTGAGTGTTCATGATGGCAATTCTAATATCTAAAGCTGACTCCAGAGCTCTACAGAATAGCATATCAGAATGGAAATTTTAAATGCAGTGGACAATTCTTCCTTTTCTCCTAAATAACCACCAAAATCAAATAAAATTGCTGATCTTGGCAAAACTAAGGAAAAGTTTCTATTTTAAAACTTGAGGCATGCTTCCCATGGTATTATTCTATTTTGAATACTTCATTAGTAAACTTCATGTGCTATGCTTTATAAATTTAAGGTATAGATAGGATAACTTAAATAAGTGGCAAGAACTTAAGATTAATTTTTAATCTATTTAAATTTAAAATTCATTACTTAAAAAAATTAGATCAGAATATTCACAATAGCCAACTCTTTCAATCATTTTTCTCAATTAAATCTTATATTTCATACTTATTGAATTTGCTACATAAAATATCAAATAAAAAAATTTAAAAATCATGTGCCTTACTAATATCAAAAGTATTATACTTTATATGGTAATTGCATGTAATGTACAGCAGTTAATAACAAGTCAAACAGATAGCTCAGGATAAACTATGCAGAGTATCATCACGACATTTAAATATTCCTGAATATGATTCCGTTATATAAAAATAGTTTAGAAATTTGATCAAAATTTAAACATTAGTAATCTGAATAATAAAGTTGCAAAGTAGTTTTTTTTTTAATTCCAGAAATTTTTTCTGTATCCTTATGTCACTATAAACAAATGTTGTATCATTAACAGATGAAACATTTATTAATAATTTTTTACATACTGTCATAGACTATCTAATTTTTTTAATTGCTTACTGATTTCCTACGTAGATATTAGATCCTATACATCATATTGATGCACAATAGAAATCCTGCATAGACTTAATGTACAATAGAAATCCTGTTAATTTTATTTTTAAACACAAGCTCAATAACTATATATATATATATATATAAACTAACTAGCAAAATGTAAAAGATAAAAGAAAAAAATATAAAACATAATTATATATAAAATAATCTAATCAAAAATCAAATATATCGAGGTTAAAAGAAGTATTTAAACTGCAATATATACTACATATTTACAGAAAATTCAGATTGACGCGCAATAAAAATTCTACATTTCTATAATCTTACAAACATGAATATTCAGAACATGAAGAAAATTCATTAAAAACATTTTGATACTAATATATTATAATTTTATAAATTAAAACCATACCTAAACATTTTTGAGTGACGTCAGAAATCAAATTTCTCAAGTATTGCATATATTCTTCATCTTTCTGAGATGCTCTCAAGATTTCTGCGGTACCAGCAACTTTTGGGTTTGTCATTTTCCTTCAACTAAAGGCAATTTGACAAGATGAATTCTATTAAAAGGCTACTCCAAATTATCAAACCTTTTCACGCTTTTAGATAAATCATGATAATAATTAATACTGAAGTAGTCTGTAGAATTAAACATCCACATGAAAATCCAATATTTACAAAACAACTAGTTTCCTATAAAAACCCGTTCACTCCTGAGTGCAGAATTAACCACTACATGTGAATACGATTACGGATCCGAGAATGACTTCAGATGATGCCAAAGAAAGACATATGGATAGTATCATTTCAGATATATATGTTCAGTATTGTAAACAATATTTATTTGTATTAACATTATAATTCTTTCTATCGTTTAAGCGAATCATTTTGTATATTTATAACTGAACTCTAAAAAACAGAAAGCGTTTGTTCCATTTGTATTTTCTCTTTATAATTATAGTTAGCGTTTTGATTGAACAGTTGTTATAATGCAGTTGCTTATAATGGCACTTGGCATGGACAAGATCGTTGACGAAGTGAGCGATTTTAAGCCAAGGGAGGGTCTCTTGTTTTAGTAGCACCAAATAGGGCCAAGAGTACGTCTTAGCTACTCATACACCACATTCGCTTGCACAACCCCTTTTTACAGGGGGCACAATTACACATCTCACAGATAGAACAGATGAAGAACAACCATGCCTGAACCGGGACTCGAACCCAAGACATCCAGATCACGGGGAAAAAACGTTACCCCTATGCCAGGACGCCGGCTGATTGATCAGTAATTCTGTTCTATCAAAATATACTCGAACTCATCCAAAATAAAGTGTCGGCTATTTTTTATCCGTAATTTTAAGGTATTTCATGTATTTAAATTAGCCTTCTAATTTTTGTATTCCATTTTTTTATTTTTTTCTGTTGAAATCTAGCTACAAAAAAGAAAAGAGAGAAAGACAGCGCGGTGTTTAGTCACCTCTCAAAGGGATCAAAATTTTCTGTTGTGTTGTGACTTATGGCACTTTACAAGCCCGCTGGCAGTTATCTGTCATCGGTCTTTATGTCTTCATCTTTATGCCAAGTGAGCGTCCCTTGCTTTTCAGTAGTGCCATTTAGCACAAAGAGTATGACTTAGCGTCACATTCGCTTGTACAACCCCTTTTTACAGGGGGGGGGGGGCAGATTCACACACCTCACAGATAGAAAACAGGAAAAGAACAACTATGCCCGAAACGGGACTCAAACCTGGGACGCCCAAATCACGGAGAAGACGCGCTACCCAATGCCAGGACGCAGAAACGCAATTTTTTGCACAGAAGAAAGTTTTCCATTATTCTAACCGTGTAGGGATGACGAATATTTTACGAGCAGTTATTACGTAACCAATATCATAAAGTCACAAATACCAGTGATCAAAACTTTTCAAAGATAGAGATGCATAATCCCCGATTTTTTAAATAACAAATAATTTTGCTATTGTTATTTTTAAATATTTGTTCCAAATATCTGTTATTTCAATCATATTATTAATTAAAAATTATTACTTAATATTAAATATAAATTTATCAATTGTAATTAATATTTAATTTACTAATTTAAGTAACGCGTGATTGAATTAATTTATCTATTTCAGCTTACTTCTTAAATTTGATTTTTTTTTCAAAACTATTTATTTAATTTCTTAATTGGAGTAAACCATTTTCTGAAAAATTTGAATTAAATATATATGTCATTTCTTTAAATTGTTTAATTTAGTTCTATATTCTACCAATAGATGGCGCCAGCAGTAAACGAAATATATGCAAATTCAAGTCACAGCAATTAAAAAGGATTTGTATGGAATAGTGCATCAAATGCGAATATCGGAAGTGGAGCGGCGACTTCACACTTTCCAGTGAAGTCACCGCTCCGATCAATTTCAGTGATATGCAATTCAATGATACGATAATTCCAAGAATAGGGATGACTAATATTTTACGAGCGGTTATTACGTAACCAATATCAATAATATACAAATACAAGTGATCAATACTTTTCAAAGAGGGGTGTGATTCAAATCCTTGATACGATCTTACTGGTGATATTTCGATTACAGGTTTGGATCACGATAGAAAGTTACAATCGATACGATATCACTGAAATTTGCCGGGGCGGTGACTTCAATGGAAAGTAACAATCGATACGATCTGTCCAATGGAAGTTCTCGAAAGAAATCTGTGAATGGACTGAAAAGTGAACGGACCGGTTATTGATATTATCGTATCATTGAATTGCATATCACTGAAATTTATCGGAGCGGTGATTTAACCGGAAAGTGCGAAGTCACCGCTCCACTTTACGGGAGTGACTTCCGATATTCGCATATGATGATGCACTATTCCATACAGATCATTTTTAATTGCTCGTGACATGATTGACTTTCATTACATATATTCAATTTACAGCTGGCGCAATCTATTTGTAGAATGTAGAACTAAAGTAAACATTTTAAAGAAATTACATATATTTTTAATTCACCTGTTCCAGAAAATGGTTCACTCCAATAAAAAAATTAAATAAATAGCTTTGAGAAAAAAAATTAAGAAGTTGGTTGAAACAGATAAATTAATTCAATCACACGATATTTAAATTAGTAAATTAAGTATTAATTACAATTTATAAATTTTATATTTAATATTAAGTATTAATTTTTAATTAATAATGTGAATGAAATAACAGATATTTGGAGCAAATATTTAAAAATAACAATAGCAATATCATTTGTTATTCAAAAAATCGAGGATTATGCATCTTTATACAAGAATAACCAGTCCGTTCACTTTTCAAGCCATTCACAGATTTCTCCTTTTCTGTTTCGTTCGAGAGCTTCCATTGGACAGATTGTATCGATTGTTACTTTCCAGTGAAGTCACCGTTTCGGTAAATTTTAGTGATATAGTATCAATTGTTAATTTCTTTCGTGATCCAAAACCTGTAATCGAAATATCACCAGTAAGATCGTATCAAGGATTTGAATCACATCCCTCTTTGAAAAGTACTGATCACTAGTATTTCTGACTTTTTGATATTGGTTACGTAATAACCGCTCGTAAAATATTCGTCATCCCTAGAGCATCTAAATACAGATGTGAAATAAAGGACAGCCAAATTAGCTTATTAAAAAAAACACAGTTTATTACCAAAATGTTTACTGAACGAGATACACGAAGTTATACAAAAAATTATATGTATAAAATAACAAAATCTAATTCGAAATGCTTCACTAAAGTCATTGAAAACAATATGCAATGACTGTTGTTATTCTTTAAATCTGTGAATGTTGTCTACAATATTTAATTCAATGACGGCGTAAAAAAAATAACATCTTTATTTAAAATTATCTTATTATTATCAAGGTGGATTCACTGTACATGCAGAGCTCTCTGAAAAACCATCGAAACCAATAATCTTTGGCGGACCGGATATGAGCGAGGATAGAACCTGGGACCTTGTGGTTTGCAGTCCAGTAAGATAACTATGATACCAAAACAATTGTTCGTGTAGCACAGCTGTTAATTGGCTTATATGCTATTCACCACAGACTGTCCCTCCAGTAAGTCGGAGGTGAGACGAATGATATGGCTGATGAGTGGGGATGTATTAGCTGTTGTCTAATGGGCCTGCACCCAGTTGAGTAGCACCAAGCGTGTGTGGGTGAGTGGTTTCTGATGCTGCGTCACGTGAGTATGACGACTTTGGATTGCTTTGGGTAGATGGCGCCACAACAGCTGTACGAAGGTTGAAGGTTCATCGTCCGAGTCACCAATTTGGAGAATTGGATATGAGCGAGGATTGAACCTGGGACCTTGAGGTTTGTAACATAACCAGTCCAGTAACATAACCACGATACCAAAACAATGGCTCGGGTAGCAGAGCTGTTAATTGGCTTATATGCTATTCACCACAAATCTGTAAAAAAATCTCACGGATTTTACTATACAGATAAAATGAAAGCAGGATTTTTCTATTCCTCTTTAAAGTCTTGGGTGGTCAGCCATCCCTGACGTACATACCACTTGCCGTTCTTTCAAAGCAGATTTCACTGCTGTTGTTCGTGTATGACTACAAAAGTCAGATGGTTCTAGATTGTTCCGCTGCATTTAAACCCCGATCATTGAGCGATAATATTGCCCCGTATGACCCTGCCTTAGTCAGGCTCTGGATAGGACAATGCTATTTCCCCTCACTTTTCCACCCCAACTACGATGTTCCTCACCATTAGAGCTAAGGACTTCTACAGACAAGGACGATTTATTCAACAATTCAACTTTCAGTAAAACTGCAGAAATAGAGGTTAAGCCCTTAAGTGTGCCTAGGCGCTGTGTCAAAACCTTCTTGTCTTGATGATAATATTAATATTTGAGCCCTTGAACATCTTGTATATAAATAGCTAGATTTTCTCAATTTTTACAAAGAATTGTATAAACAGAAGTTTTCTTTATATGGTTGACTTCAAAAAATATAAATTCCAAAACAATTTATGAAGTACTTTGTTTATTCGTATTACTTCCTTTCTATTCTCTTATTACTTTCTCTATACTACGTATAAAAGAAAGTATAATAATCTTTAAAAAACTCGAATTGCCTGTTTTGATGAATCTCCACATTTTACACATGCATGAGTTAAAAAAATACACATTTTTGGAAAATGTCCGTCTGTCTGCCTGTGACAAAGATAACTGAAAAATACTTTGAGCTAGATGGTTGAAATTTGGTATACGACCTTTACACCCAAGTTGCAACTTTCTTTAAGTAAAATGTATTGAGAAGAAGTCCATCTGTTCGAATATAAGGTAACTAAATAATTATAAAACAAAGAAATCTAGATTGACAAAATTCGGTTAATAGATTTAATATCTATAGTATAGATACCTGTCAAATTCGGAGCCAAATCCACCTATTGGTTGACTGTCGGTTTCTACTTTTAGAAACGGTTTTAGATATTGGTTTCTACTTTTAGATATTGGTTATGTAATAACCGCTGGTAAAATATTCGTCATCCCTATTCAAAGAGGGGTGTGATTCAAATCCTTGATACGATCTTACTGGTGATATTTTGATTACAGATTTTCGATCACAATAGAGAGTAACAATCGATATGATATCACTGATATTTACCGGAGCGGTGACTTCACTGGAAAATAACAATCGATACGATCTGTCCAATGGAAGCTCTCGAAAAACAGAAAAAGAGAAATCTGTGAATGGATTGAAAAGTGAACGGACCGGTTACTGGAATTATCATATCACTAAATTGCATATCACTGAAATTTATCGGAGTGTTGATTTCACTGGAAAGTGTGAAATCGCGGCTCCACTTCGTGAGAGTAACCTTGACTTTCCGATATTCGCATTTGATGATGCACTATTCCATACAAATTCTTTTTAATTGCTTTTGACCTGACTTTGCATATATTTCGTTTATTGCTGGCGCCATCTATTGGTAGAATATAGAACTAAAGTAAACAATTTAAAGAAATGGCATATATATTCAATTCAAATTTTACAGAAAATGGTTTACTCCAATAAAGAAATTAAATAAATATTTTAATAAAAAATCAAATTTAAGTAGTAAGTTGAAATAGATAAATTAGTTCAATGACACGTTACTTAAATTGGTAAATTAAGTATTAATTACAATTAATAAATTTTATATTTAATATTAAGTAATAATTTTTAATTAATAATATGATTGAAATAACAGATATTTGGAACAAATATTTAAAAATAGCAATAACAAAATTATTTGTTATTCAAAAAAACGTGGATTATGCATCTCTATTACCTTGAGCCGAATGCCATAAAAATTCTGAGTGGATTTTAGGGTTCAAGCCTTGCACAAAAGAAGTTGTGTGTTTCTCTCTCTCTCTCTCTCTCTATATATATATATATATCAATTTTGTTTATTGGGATGGGAAAAGGCGAGAAAAGGTCTGACAATTATCAGCGTGAACAAATTCTTCTCCCTCTCTCTCTTTCTTACTCAATTTCACATGTACGGGAAGGAGGGCTACAATCATTTTTAAGCGAACCAATTCACCATGCATAAGCTGTCAAACCAGTCAGTCCTATTCTGTGTATTTCAAAGATGCCGTCAGTTCGCAACATTTGTGAAAAAGGGGTTTGAAGCATAATGTTCCATTAATAAGGCCGAGAAATGTAGCTCAAAAAGCTCAAAATTACTATTTGACAAATATTTCGTGTTTTTATCAATATTAGTACAACAGACTAAAAATAATATTTTCGTGATATAGAACATGTTCGGAAACTGAAGAATAATTCTGCGTCTTACATTAAATCTACTTTTAAGAAGATGAGTTAAATCATTATTATTACTGTTTAGCTCGGTTAATATGAATGTTTTTAATTCTAATTGAATCAGCTGTGCGAATTTTTCTCTGACCCATGAATTTAATTATCAATATAATGTTAAAATATCATCTGTGTAAGCGAATTTATTTTATTTAGTTTAAACTCAAGTCTACACATTATAATTTAAAATATTTCTGAATTGTTTTCAATAGTTACATACAGCCGTATTTTAGTCCCAAGGAGATAATGAATAAATACATTTTAGGATTCTTAATTTCCTCCCACCCTTGACTGTTATTCAATATATCCAATATTTTTAATTACTGATTTTTTTAGTGAAGCACACTTGATTATTATTATGAAATTAATTAAATTTGCATCAATAAATATTCTTCAATTTCATAGTTTATCTATTCATAAAAGCAGTAGCAGAAATTTTTCTTAGGGGGGGGGGGTAAGACATCCTTGACGGGGAAGCGAACAATATTTCAATCATCGTCAAAATAGCACACAATATATTATAATAATCATCAATCTAACAAGTAGTAATTTATTCCATATTTAAATATAGAATTTAATAGTTAATTTAATTTCAATTAATAATTGTTTATAATAATTACCTAACTGTATGTGTCTAAATAATGCAAAACGACGATTAAAATAAAGAATCAACTATCCAACCCGATGACTAACTGTTCCCTCACGATCTACATATTTAAAATAATTTATGACAAAAGATTTTCTACGTCTGGGCTGATTTCTGGTATGACTTCTTATATCCCAATCGCTGCTGACAAGCATTTAACATTTAAAAAGCATATTTAAAAAAATCAGTGCCCAGAACAGAGCACAGAATATTATCAGATATATTCATGAAAAGTTTAGCTTCACGCAAAGCATTTATTTAATCTTCTAATTAGATGACGCATCTTGTTTCAGGCATTTATTATTCCAATCCCTATAATAAAATAAAAAAAATACTTGAGACATTAAAGTTTTTACTAGAAATTTTTTGCATTTTAAATTATTTAATAACTTATAGAAATTTTAATATTTAAACCGGCAATTAATTTGATGCAAGTATCAGAATTTGAAGGGTCTTCATTATAGCCCAAGAGGTTAACAATGGCAGCTGCGGATCCTTGATCGGCAAGTGAGATGCAAAAAGCGCAGCTGAAATGTGTAATTATTAGATCAATTCAGTAAAGGAAGCGAAATTCGGCGAATCGCCTATCTTAACAAGAAATTGCTGTAGAGAGACCAGCAACGGTTCTATGCAGGGCAGGACATAGGGATTCTTAGTATTTTAAATATGGTGTTTTACATCATAAGTGGAAGAGTGATAATGCAAGCTTTTGTCGATAGTAATGCCGGGTTTACACTCGGCCAGTTACAAGGCGTTCAATAGGCAGCGCATGCGTAGAAAGTGACATATATCTTTGACACAATTTCATAAGATAGATTCAGGCATTCCATGCTTGGTATAAATTGCCATTTTGGAGCCCCTGAATTTTTCTTTTTTCACTGCACATCGTATTAAAATGATGTATATTTACACAAAGAAACATGGTAAAAAAAAAAGAGCCAACATACCTAAATTTGGAAAACTGTAGAAAAGGAATGGCAAATAAAAAAAAACACAACTCGCATCAGAAAGAACAAAGAGCCAAAAATGCCGGAATTAATCTTTAATAAGTGGACAATTTTTCACTCCAAAAAAACCGCCAAATTGTACAAACATATGCGCTGTAAGAAAAAAATACAATACAATGGCATCTTGTTGTCCCGTCGATAACATTATTTAAAATTAGAGAGAAATGTCATTGGAACGCCGACTCATGAAATAATGCATGAAATGCATGCTTGCGGAGCCCAAAAAAGGAGACAAAACAAGTATTGAAGATATCTTATTGCTATATAATGTGAGTGCAACATTCGGAAGAATGGTTTTGGATATTCTTGTAAAATCAATCAGTATCAGTATAATTTTCAATGGAAACCATTTCAAGCAAACGAACTTGTTTAGACATAAAATTATTTAAGCAGTGAAATAGTTATCGGGAAGCAGTTATAGTTGAAATTCTTTCATATATGTAAAAAAAAAAAAAAAATCTCTTTTATGATGACTACAGCGACTACGGTCTTCCCACAAAAGGCGTGATGATTCTTCTGCATGAATTAAAAGAAAAAAGGATGTTGTTTATCAACAGATAATTACTGCATCTCATCAGAATTAGTAGAATTGTTGATAAACAGCAAAATAATGATATATGGGATTCTGTGACCAAACCGAAAAGGTTTGCCTACATTATTACCTGTAAAAAAAGGGATTTACTTGCAGCATTAACGTCTCTTCGGTTAAGAAAGGGGAAATCGTGACATTTTAAGAAGGTAAAACGTGTGTCAGAAAATAAAAGGCAAATGAACCACTTCTTATACGAAACCCTATCCTTAATTCAGAACTGATTAAAGTAAAATCTAAGAAGAGAAATATTGACTGAAGAGAAGTGAAATCTAAAGCGATGATATTTTGTAATGCGATAATGGGTGTAGTGGATATATCAGACCAATGTCTATCATATTAGTCTATTGTCAGAAATCAATAGCAAAAATACTATAAGAATATTTTTCAGCATTTATTAAATTAAGCAGTATTGAATTTTTTTTACAATTTACAAACATAATGGTAAATCTATCGGTTTCCGAATGAAACTAACGAACGATTGATTAAATAGAAGGTACTGATCCTAATGCTCACAACAAAGTTACCACTAAAGGTTCAGAAAATGTAGCTCATTTCGTTGACAGACTTCAAATATACAGAAAGATAATTTAAAAAAAAGGAAAATATGTACAAAAATGTATCGTGTGCTATCTTAAAATCATAATGGAAAGCGCATTTCAAGAGTAACACGGTTTGAATACAAAGATTGCGATGTCGGTTTATGTACAACAACCTGTTTTGAAAGATATACTTTGACGCTATAATAAACAGTTTGGGCGCAACATGTGTATGTAAATTTCTTCATATTTTTAATAATATGATTTTCTGTTTTGCAATTTCAAAATAATACATTTGAATTACATTTTTATATTAACCTCCGAAGGGAATTAATGCATGCAATTAAAGGCAATCTCTAAAATCGTTTTTCGTTACTTTCCTTGCTACTTCCACATTATAGGGTGAGTTCAATATATATGTTTTTTCTACTGCAAAATATTTAATATCAATAATATTCGTAGTATGTAAGAAGTTATGTTAATATGCAGTATTTTGCTTCAGGGACAATCAATGAATATCACGGCAATAACATACGCAATTAATGCGTTACATTATACTGTGAATTTTTGTAATAATCATTCGGTCTGAATTTTTTTATTACAACTCGGGAATTTTTTATATTATTACATAATGTGAGTCTTTGTAATTATTTTGCATTAAGAATTTTTGGAGATTATTAAACATTGTGAATTATTTGACTGCACCATTTCATGATTAGAATTTCAAATTATCTCGATAAATAATATGGAAGAAAATGGTTTTCACTCATTTCTTTACTAAGCGTAAAATAAATTTCAAATTCTTATCAGATTATAAGAATTTAAATGCTATTTTAAGATCTTATCTAAGCATTGTTTTTTAGACAGCATGCAAAGTACTAAAATGTGAATTTATATGCATACAAAATTTGTTTTCGATATTTATATTCGATTAGATTTCCAGGATAAGAAGCCCTTATTGATGAAACTTATGTCAAATAACAAATTTACAGTAATATCTATACAATAATAAATCGTGTCTGATCAGAATCGAACTGATTAAAAATCAATAAAATCCTCTATGATGTTTTAAAAAATCGTGCATGCACCATTGTATAACTACTTATTTATGATGCTATAACTATTAATTCTTTCTATTTAATATTTTTTTACTGTGACAAAAAATTTAATAGCGGTAGCAGAACTTCCGTACATTTCATAATTATATTTAATTTCAATTAATTTTTTATGATTAAGTTCTAAGCTCATGGAAATTTATGTGTAAAAAATATACCTACATAAAGCATGTATGTTTACCTATAATTTCTTAAGATTAGTTAATTTGTTTTGCTGTTATTGAATGATTTCAAGGATAAAAATTTCACTATATGTCTCAATCTGACATTTCTATTGTGGTTTCGAAATTGTGAGAGAAGAAGTAGAAAACAATAACAAAAGACACGAAATAGCCATTTTTTAAAAAGAAATTCATCAGAAATCAATGAAAAAGTTTACAAATTTGAATCTAATTGTAAAATAAAGACTTTATCTGTATTTAATTTGATAAGTTGATGAAATTAAGTCAGTAACTGTAATGGAGAAACTTAAGACTAAGTCAGTAACGCAACTAATCGAAACCACGATGAAATGTTCTATGACCTGACCATAGTATATTGCATATCAAATTTTGTGGACTTGTGAATTAATTTTCGCTCTAAAGAAATATACATACCAGCACGCACGCACACACACAAACAACCATTCTTTAATTTTAATAGAAATTAACCTCGTGCTTGCTGAATCAGAGTATGTAAATAAACTATTTCTTCTAATAACATTGAGTGCATTTATTCAAAAGTGAGGGCAAGCTTCAGCTTTATTTGAATTAAAGTGTGCTCTAAACAGACATATAAAACAAATTTCAGTACAAAAACTTACAATATTCATTTATTTAAAAGAAATATTTGAAGATATAAATGTTATTTCTAATCTTTCATGGGTTTTAATTATTGTACGCTATTTTAGAATACGACTTACTAAGGTTCTATCAATATAATGTGTTTGTCTTATACGAAGCATTAACAGTACGATTTTCATAAATTTAGAAGGGGGGGGGGAAACCTTTTTTTTAATTATTATTTCAAAACAGTCAAAGTGAATGTCAGTAATTCTGTATATATAGCAGACCTTTTTCTTTTATCATAATTGAAATTAATAATAATAATTAACTGATAAGTATTTTTAAATATGGAATACTCTATTAAATCTGTAACACTATTTTGAGTTCCCAAATTAAGTTGAAAAATATTTGTAAAAATTCAAGCATCCCAACTTCTCAGAAATCTACACTATTTCTTTCATTACTTTCACTTGCTTATATAGTTTGGCACCCCTTCTATATCTACGGAGGTAATTGATAAAATATAGAAAGCTTTTCTTATAAGCACTTTAAATCTGAAAATCTAGTTTCAAACTTTGTTCTAAGACAACTTAAAATGTTTTAATTCCATTTTCTCAGTCTTAAAATATTTCCTGTCGCATAAAATACAACGTTATTTTATCTTCTCTTAAAATATACGCTGATATTAAAAAGATTCGTCGACATAACATGGCTAAAAATTTATCACTAAAAAAATGTTGTAGCTCCTTCCAAAATAAAATGCATTTTTCTTCATTGAATTCGTAATCATAAACTCTTATAAAAATATTTTAGTTTATTATCACTTCTATTCCAAATTGTTATTAATAAGAGAAAGAAAATGGGATGGCGCGAAGTTATATTAATGCAATGTGTTTTACATATTGAATTCGTCAGTTAGTTTTGCATATTTAATTTTAAAAAGTAGCCATAATTGAAACGTTTGTCATTTAAAATGGCTAATGAAGCAAGCAAATATAGCAATAAATAGTGTGTATATATATATTTTCAGAATGGAAGGAAATTTAAAAAAACTAATTTGTTTTGATTTGTTTTAAAAAAGACTGTACATTAGAAATTTAATATTCTTATTCAAAATTTAAACTAAATATAATTTAATCGAAATCTATCTATTTAATCTAAGGAATAAAATATTTGTATACAATTTCTTAAGTGTCGTTTGCTTGTACTAATTGTCTTTGAATGTTCTTAAAGTTGACAACTTCATTGAAAGTATATAAAATCTGAAAATATGTTGTGGTGAATAGCATAGAAGCCAGTTAACAACGACGCTACACGAGCATGTGCTTTTGTATCCTGGTTATGTTACTGGATTGCGAATCAGAAAGTCCCAGGTTCTATCCTCGCGCAATTCAATCCCGAAATTGGTGACCTGGGACAATGAACCTTCAACCTTCGTACAGCTGTTGTGGCGCCAACTACCCGCAACCAAAGTCGTCAGACTCACTTGACGGAGCAACTACTCACCTATACACGCTCGCCATAACGTTTGGCGCTACTCAACTGGGTACAGGCTCATTAGACAATAGCTCAATACATCAACAGCCATATTGTCCGACTCACTGGAGGGAGAGTCTGTAGTGAATAGCATATAAGCCAGTTAACAACTACGATACACGAGCATATGCTTTTGTATCCTGGTTATGTTACTGGACTGTGAACTACAAGGTCCCATGTTCTATCCTCGCGAATCTCATACGCTAAAATGTCGATAATTTTAATTAAATCTCATGAATGCTTTTAAATCAGTAGAAGAATCTACAAATTAAAAGATAAATTCGTAGTAAAGAAATTTTATTGATCTTTGACTATAATAAATAAAAAGTTTTAAAATTAATAATTCATAAACTTTTAAATTGAAAATTTTTGTTATTGTGAAGCATATGAAAACCGAGATGTCAATATTTTTTCCATAAAAATGCATTAGAAACCATACTGAATTTCGAAAAAAACGCGACCAGTTTTTTTTAGGACCAGGATAGTTGTTAATATTTAAATAACTTCTAGAATAACTGTATTTTCAGCTACCCAACCATTTTACTGATTCACATTTAAGAAATTTGTTATAATAGGAAAAAAAAGATGTTATTGTTTCTAAAATTTAATATATCGGTTATGTGTTATTTTGTACATATCAGATTAAAAGAATAATTTTTGATTAGTTGATACTCTGCACAAAGATTAATATATTGAAAAAGATGATTGGTATCTACAAAAGTATTATAAATAATGATTTGTTTAAAATAACCAGCGGGAGTGGTTTCCCCAAACTTTATGGCATACTCTCTAATAAATTTGTAATGCCTGAGAACGCCTTGCATGACATTGGTGTACAATAGTTACGAAATATTAACTTTTAATATTTTTACTGAATCCATCGTGCCATCTTTATCGAGATATTTAGCGATTACTTCCTGACATACATTAATAGTATCCAAAAATCGAATTAGTATTTTAGACATGTTTATCTCAAACGACTGCAATGTGGAAATTAGATTAGCTGAAATAGAACCTAGGACCTTGTGGTTCGCAACCGAGTAACAAGACCACAAGACAAAAGTAATTACTCGTGTCCCGTAGCTGTTGTCTGGCTTATAAGCTTCACCACAGCAACAAAAATTCTACACAAAACTGCATTTGTAGTCACAAAATCCCATACCAAATTTGATTTATTTGTCATCGCGTTTTTGAAGAAGCGCGTTTACACGTTTCTAAAAGTAGAGACCGACAGTCAACCATTTGTTGGATTTGGCTCCAAATTTGACAGGTATCTATACTATAGATATTAAATCTATTAACCGAATTTTGTCAATCTAGATTTCTTTGTTTTATAATTATTTAGTTACCTTATATTCGAACAGATGGACTTCTTCTGAATACATTTTACTTAAATAAAGTTGCAACTTGGGTGTAAAGATCGTATACCAAATTTCAACCCTCTAGCTCAAAGTGTTTTTCAGCTATCTTTGTCACAGGCAGACAGACGGACATTTTCCAAAAAGGTGTATTTTTTTAACTCATGCATGTGGAGATTCATCAAAATAGGCAATTCGAGTTTTTTGAAGATTATTATACTTTCTTTTATACGTAGTATAGAGAAAGTAATAAGAGAATAGAAAGGAAGTAATAAGAATAAACAAAATACTTCATAAATTGTTTTGGAATTTATATTTTTTGAAGTCAACCATATAAAGAAAACTTCTGTTTATACAATTCTTTGTAAAAATTGAGAAAATCTCGCTATTTATATACAAGATGTTCAAGGGCTCAAATATCAATATTATCATCAAGAGAAGAAGGTTTTGACAGTGCGCCTAAGCACACGTAAGAGCCTAACCTCTATTTGTGCAGTTTTACTGAAAGTTGAATGGTTGAATAAATCGTCCTTGTCTGTAGAAGTCCTTAGCTCTAATGGTGAGGAACATCGTAGTTGGGGTGGAAAAGTGAAGGGAGATAGCAGTGCCCTATCTAGAGCCTGACTAAGGCAGGAGCATACGGGACAATATTATCGCTCAATGATCGGGGTTTAAATGCAGTGGAACAATCTAGAACCATCTGACTTTGGTAGTCATACTCGAACAACAGCAGTGAAATCTGCTTTGAAAGAACGGCAAGTGGTATGTACGTTAGGGATTGCTGACCACCCAAGACTGTAAAGAGGAATAGAAAAATCCTGCTTTCATTTTATCTGTATTGTAAAATCAGTGAGATTTTTTACAGATTTGTGGTGAATAGCATATAAGCCAGTTAACAGCTCTGCTACCCGAGCCATTGTTTTAGTATCGTGGTTATGTTACTGGACTGGTTATGTTACAAACCTCAAGGTCCCAGGTTCAATCATATCCAATTCACCAAATTGGTGACTCGGATGATGAACCTTCAACCTTCGTACAGCTGTTGTGGCGCCATCTACCCAAAGCAATCCAAAGTCGTCAGACTTACTTAACTCAGCAATCCAAAATCGTCACACTCACGTGACGCAGCATCAGCAACCACTCACCCACACACGCTCGGTGCTACTCAACTGGGTGCAGGCCCATTAGACAACAGCTAATACATCACCACTCATCAGCCATATCATTCGTCTCACCTCCGACTTACTGGAGGGAGAGTCTGTGGTGAATAGCATATAAGCCAATTAATAGCTCTGCTACTCGAACAATTGTTTTGGTATCATGGTTATGTTATTGGACTGCAAACCACAAGGTCCCAGGTTCTATCCTCGCTCATATCCAATCCGCCAAAGATTATTGGTCCTACTTCGATGGTTTTTCAGAGAGCTCAGCATGTACAGTGAATCCACCTAGATAATAATAAGATAACCTTAAATAAAGATGTTATTCTTTTACGTCGTCATTGAATTAAATATTGTAGACAACATTCACAGATTTGAAGAAAAACAACAGTCACTACATATTGTTTTCAATGACTTTAGTAAAGCGTTTCGAATTAGAACATATAAATTTTTGTATAACTTTGTGTATCTCATTCTGTAAACATTTTGGTAATAAAATGTGTTTATTTTTTATAAGCTAATTTGGCTGTAGTTTATTTCACATCTCTATTTACATGCTCTAGGGATGACGAATATTTTACGAGCGGTTATTACGTAACCAATATCAAAAAGTCACAAATACTAGTGATCAATACTTTTCAAAGAGGGGTGTGATTCAAATCCTTGATACGATCTTACTGGTGATATTTCGAATACAGGTTTTGGATCAAGATAGAAATTAACAATTGATACTATATCCCTGAAATTTACCGCAGCGGTGACTTCACTGGAAAGTAACAATCGATGCAATCTGTCCAATGGAAGCTTTCGAACGAAACAGAAAAGTAGAAATCTGTGAATGGTTTGAAAAGTGAACGAACCGGTTATTCTTGGAATTATCGTATCATTCAATTGCATATTACTGAAATTTATAGGAGCCGTGACTTCACTGGAAAGTGTGAAGTCGCTGCTCCACTTGCGATATTCGCATTTGATGCACTATTACATACAAATCATTTTTAATTGCTGTGATTTGACTTTGCATATACTCCGTTTACTGCTGGCGCCATCTATTGGTAGAATATAGAACTAAATTAAACAATTTAAAGAAATGACATATATATTTAATTCAAATTTTTCAGAAAATGGTTTACTCCAATAAAGAAATTAAATAAATAGTTTTGAAAAAATATCAAATTTAAGAAGTAAGATGAAATAGATAAATGAATTGAATTACACGTTACTTAAATTAGTAAATTAAGTATTAATTACAATTAATAAATTTTATATTTAATAGTAAGTAATAATTTTTAATTAATAATTTGATTGAAATAACAGACATTTGGAACAAATATTTAAAAATAACAATAGCAAAATTATTTGTTATTCAAAAAATCGTGGATTATGCATCTCTAAGATGCTCTTTGCTCGGATCCGGATCCAAGAACGACGGGGTGTAGAATATTATCATTACTTATTGAAAACAAATAGACATCTGGTTGTAAACAATTCCAAAACTAAAGCAACTATAATATTTACATATAAATAACAAATCTATCCAGTTATAAATATTTATTCAATGCAAAATGTTTGTCTGAATTTTTGTTTGAAGGAAAAATTGCTATAGTTTATTAAAGTACCATTTTTTTCATAATAATCGAATTGCAGGCTATTATTTTTATTTGGTGGCAACATTTTTTGATCAACATATGTTTTATTAACTTTTGTACCTTTCATTGCACAACGACGACACATTTGCTCCTTACCCAGAGTTAACCCCTAGAGCTCAGAGTTCTTCTGTAATAAGCACACAAACAAGCAATTATATACAGGTAATTTTTTAACATTCTGTTATGTGGAAGTTATATTTTTTATATGAAAGTATGATATTACTGAAAATTATTACTTGTTTGTCAATAAATAATTTGCTTGTTTACCCATGGGTGATTTGTTTGGATTTTGCCTTCCTTTCTTCCCAAATAAAGTAAGTAATTGGGAAATATTGTTAGTTAAATCATATAGATTTCAAAGTTAAACGGAAAGAATAAAAAAAAAAAATGCAGTATGACAGTTCGCGTCTTCTGTAACAGTAAATAAATAAATTAAAAAAAACATTGTGGAATAGATCCATTAAATATAGAAATTTTATTATTTTAATTATTTTCTAATATCTCATTTGCATAAATTATTTAAAAAAGGAGTGATTTTATTTGATTCGAATTTTTAAAATTTTAATTACTATTTTTTTAAATCCACCAGTAAATCAAGGATTTGGAATTTCAGCTTTAATTCAGTTATTTTTATATATTTGTTCATGTTAGGCATCCATTTATTGCTTTCATCGAAACTTTTTATTCGAATTTGGCAGACAGCTGTTAGATGTATTGATGTATCCTGCTATACTGCAAATTAAAGATAAGAGCTATAAAATACAGTATTTTTACTAGTATTACAATTGCAAAGATATAAAGTTAGATATCTCTGTATCTGAAAGGTATATAGCAACCAACATATATATCACTGGCTGACTGTTTAAGTATAAATTCTTGAGTTGTTTCTTGAATAATTGGTGTTAAGATAAGATATTTTAAAATTTTAAGTAATTAAAAATTTTTAATATTTCTCTATCATAATTTCAAAGCATATTGTAGCATTGAAGCTATTTGTATGCTGTTCTAAAATTTAAAAAAAAAAAAATTATTCATCATTGACAATTTTATTTCTGAACATATTGTGTGACAAAGCTTTATGTTGTTGTAATTAAACAAATGTCAAGCTACTTGAAATATCTCATTGATATTTTTTTCTCTCTCTGAATTACATTATTTCATAACATAATTTCCATTAACATAATTTTCTCATTAAATAACATTTTCGTGTTTGCTTTTGTTTCGTATATATATTATGACATTAATGTGTTTATTCTATAACTTTCAGACATTGCCTTTTATAATTGAAATTGAATTATTTTGTTATTTATCATAAATAGTTGTATTTTGTCTTATTATAATAGTTTTTTTATGCATCCATTTAATATACATTTTAAGCCTATCGTTAAGTTTATGCTAATTATTTTATTTGACTAAATAAGCATTAGTTTTTAAAGTAATATAATGTAGTTTTCAAAAATTGTTATTTTGATTGTTTTATTTTTTAGCTGTAATGTACACTTTTATCTTATATAAAATAACTTTCTTCGGTCATTGCATTATTCATTTATCATATAATCAGCTTAAATATATATATTATAATTCTTTAAATAATATATAGCTATTATAATTTAAATTGGAATTGTGCTTAACAGAAATAACAAAAAATATTTCATTAAATTTTATTATTATTAATAGTAATAATATTAAAAAAACCCATTTATTTAACATATTTTTAGTAACTGAATATAAAGTTCTAAATTATTAACTTCCTTAAATACTAAATATTCATCATGTTTTCATTCTACTTATATATCAAAATTTTAATTTGAACACTTAATACTTATCCTGGGTATTTTTTGTAATTTCAAATATATTTGTAAATCCTTTATGACAGCTAATATTTTAAATTTGGTTAAATAATTTTGCAGTTATTTAATTAAAATTAAATAATTACTGAATTTTAAAGTTTTTAGCATAATTAGATTTAAATTATTTATGTGCTTGTAATGATTCTAAGATTTAACAAAACGGTTGAATTTTAGTTCATAACATAAACAATTATTCATACAAATTTAATATTTGTAAATTTTTTTCTGCTTCTTTCTCTCTCAGTGTGTGCTATATCCATGTTTCAAAGATGCATGAGCTGTTTGAGGAGTGTGTGTATGTGAGGGGGAATGTGATAAGTGTTGATCATATCTATCGCATCGAGGAACAGATAGAAAGTCAGAAGTTTTACAATTAAGATTAATTCAGTTATAGATGTTCTTCTATATTCCTTTAACCCTGTCCCCTTAGAATATTTTTTGCTGATTCACTTTATAAAGTAATTGATGCATAATGGCAATTGTGTGTGTGTGTATAATGTTATGTGCGAGGATAGAACCTGGGACCTTGTGATTCGTAGCCGAGTAACAAAACCACAGTACAAAAGCATATGTTAGTAAAGTTATGTTTCATAGCTATTAACTGGCTTATAAGCTTTTTACCACAGTATTTTCACTCCAGTGAGTCGAAGGTGAGATGAACAATATGGTTGTTGAGTCTAATGCACCTGTACCCATTTGAGTAGCGGTGAGCATGTGTGGGTGAGTTGTTGCTATTGCGTCAAGTGAGTCTGACAACTTTGTGTTGCAACGTCAAGCGAGTCGGATGACTTGGGTTGCTGTGGGTAGATGGCGCTACAACAGCAGTACGAAGGTTGAAGGTTCATTGTCCAAGGTCACCAATGTGGCGGATTGGTATGCGTGAGGATAGAACCTGGGACCTTGTGTTTCGCAGCCGAGTAACAAGACCACAATACAAAAGCAATTGCACGTGTTTCGTAGCTATTAACTGGCTTATAAGCTTTTCACCACAATATAAATTTTTATGAAACTTCCTTCGCTAAATCCGTAAAATCAAAAGATTTGCTTATAGTAGTTGTAACACAAAAACCTGCAATTCTCCACCATCTCCTCACTTTAACTAACTTGCTACTCCACTTAACTTAACTCGCTACTCCACGACTAGTTACACCACATATGACTCGATACTGCTTCTATTATAAACTCCAGGATTCAACACACAACTCAATTCACCAATTGTCCGAGATTCTTTCAATGCTTTCACTTCGCTGGATTAATCCATCAAATTTGCTGTTGACTCTCTGTGCGACTCTATTCCTCTCAAATCTATACATGAACGTCTTAGGCTGCGACTTCTGACCTTTTATAGTTCCCAGAGCAGGGCAGAGAAGGTTCTGAAACAATCATGCATATTTCAACTTCTCTTGACTCCATTGCCAAAATTCTTGAAGATTCTACTATTACCTATTTTGTCAGCAAATTCACATCCAAGTTTATCACCAAGCTAGGGTGTCACTGATCCGGCATCCAATCAACATTCAGTAGACCTAATCGTAAAACAGCCTTTCCTACAATGGAACTAACTGTGCTGGGAAGCAATATTACAGATTCGTAACTATATGATATTTTGTATGAACATTAAAAAAATATTGCTTAACTAAATAGCATTTGAGAAAGAAATCAGTTTATTGAACAAATTACTTTTACTTTTGCTTCATTTGAATACACTATTGTTAATATGATTAGCAATTAAACATGCCTAGGTAAATTATAAATTTATCCATTAAAGTTTAAGATCATATATAATATAAAAAGACAGTCATTCTCTATCCATAGCATATTGTTTACCTTAAAATTCTATAGTTATTTTTTGAGATTCAGCAGTTAATATATTATATGCAATAAATGTTATTCAGTATATCTGAAATATTTACGATTTATAGAAAAGTCGTTATTTTTGGGATATATATATATTTTTTATTAGTTTTAACAATTGCACTAAAACAGTTTTTTTTTATAGATATGGAACCTCGTCATCATAGACAAGACAGACAGAGAGGTGACTATAGACCAAGGTATTTTCGAGGTAATAGGAGGGGTTCTTATTCAAATAGACAGGGTAGAAACTATCATGTTGATCAGGGTGACTCAGTTTCATATGTTACTGAAACAAATAATGCTGCGCCAGAGAATTCCACTGACTTGGATGTTGCTAATGGAGCTTATTCTAGTGAAGCAAACTCTAATGTTACGACTGATTTTTCTCAACCTTCAAAGAGTAGAAATAACTCAAATCATTCACGAGAAAATCAAAACAATAATGACCAAAGGACTAGTAAAAGGTCTTATGAAAATTCACAACTTAATGCTAATGCTCCAAGTTTCACCTCCATTTATAATCATCCTAATCCTGAAACTGAGTCCAGCATTTCTCGGGGAGGGGCGATTATAGGTGGAAGATACATTAGAAAACATGCTAATAATTCTGTTGAATATCCTAATACAAATAATCCATCAAATTATGAAAATTCATCATATGAAAAGAATTCAAGTTATTCTTCTCATTCTAATGCACATAAAAGCAGAAACTCATCTAATAATCAAAGATATCAGAATAAGTCATCTGCCGACTCTTATGGAAGAAGACAGTTTTCTTCAAAATATGATGATTATTCTTCGAGATCCTCTCAAGCTAATGGGCAAAGGTTAAACGAAGATAACTTTGATGCAAGGAGACCATTTTCTTCAAAGAACAATGATTATTTTTCAAGATCATCTAATGGACAAAGATTAAATGAAGAGGATACAAGAAAATTTTCTTCGAGATCTTCAAGAAGCAATGATTATTTTTCAAGGTCTTCTCAAGCTAGTGGACAAAGATTAGATGAAGATGAATCGGATATGAGAAAACATTATTCTTCAAAGCCTTCAAGGAACAGTGAATATATATCACGATCTTCTCATTCTAGTGGACAAAGACTGAATGAAGATGACTTTGATGCGCGAAGACAGTTTCCTATGAAAACTTCAAAGAATAGTGATTATTCTTCAAAATCTTCTCAGTCATATGGTCAAAGATTGAATGAAGAGGCATCTCTCTCAGCTGATTCTTATCGATTTCCATCATCGAGTGCAAATGAAAAAAGGGCGTATCAAAGCAACAGAGCTAATAGTTTTGAAATTGATGCAAATCAAAGAGGTAAATATGATTAGAGTAAAATTTTCTTGGTTTTATTGATTGAATGTACTTTTATTTACAAATAAATTTAATACCCATTGCATGTTGGAATAACCTGGTTATTTGTTATTCATATATGTTGTACCCATTCGAATTATAACTGAATAACTCATTTCTGAGTCCTTAGAAATGTACATATTTTCTAATTGTTTAAAAAAAATTTTTTTATATAATGCACTCTAACATTTTAAATAAACTAACAAAAATGTTTAAAAGGATACACATTTTTGCACCTAAATTTGATTGAATTATGAGATTTTGAATATAGTTCTACCAGCTAGTTTTAGACCTTTTTAAGGGCTGCCTGGATCAAGATTAGCCAATTAATAATGTTGTTTTTTTGAATTTCAGTCCTTTTATAATCCAATTGGTTTATCATTAAAAAAATGGAATTTTTTATTCTTAGTGTTTTTATGTCAAGACTATTTTACGAAATTTGATTAACAGGACTAGAAAGCTGTACAAAAAGTTACTTTATAATTTTTTTCTGTAGTATACATTTTACAATATAAAATATCATAGTAGTCTACTGACTATATTCGCATTATAATTGAATATGGTTAACCCTAAAGTTCACCATTGGCATGCAGTTAATGCCCAAATAACTAGAATTCTTTCATTATAAATAAAAGCATATTTTCTTTTGAAAGTATTTACTTATCTCCTGTAGTTTAGAAATTGACTGTTGGACCACAATTATAATCGATACATTGTATATAGGGATTGCAATATTGGACCAAAAGTTAAATACTGGTATTCGGCATTTTTTAGATCTTGATACCGGTTTTAATACCGGGTAGTAAAAATTTTAGTAAAAGAAGGAAAACACAGGTGCTTTTTTTTTATTTGCCAGTTTTATTAGAGAGTGTAAATATCACAAAAAATAACTTGTAACTTATCAATTATAAATGTATATAAAGAATCACAAAAAGTAAAGGAACATCTCATTTATTTAAATCACAAAAAAGTGTAAATATCACTATTCAATCTGTGCTACTATTATAAATTCTTGAAATCTGATCTTAAAAAACAATGTCTTAGTCATACTGTCATTCAGCCTGGAACTTAATTTTGTGCAAAAATTACCAGCTGTCGAAAACTCTCTTTCGGCATCTACAATAGTTGGTGGTACTGTTAGCAATACGCGATATAGTGTTACCTCTAAATCCCTCATCTTCAAATAAATCAATTTCTCGTCAGATGGTTCGGGATATAGATGATTTCTGTATTATGTTTTAGTTTGTTGAAAATTTTTTGTTTATCGCTAATTCTAATTTTTAATCAAGAGACAATTTCTTTTCACTATCGACATTAATGTCATCATAATCTTCAATAATTGTACTGAATTCTTCTGAATGTGGATAGGTTTGTGGGTAAAAAATTTTAAGAAAATTTACTATAAACTTGATCAGATTTGAATTGGTTAGTCTCTTTTTCTTCTTTTTTCATTTTTAAAAACATTATAATTATGTAAATACTGTAAGATAATTTCATTTATTCTTCATAATTTAATATTTATGTCCCTTATATTAAATAAAATTGCTCTGATATATTTTACTATGCATTAGTACTTTTTCCTTCTGTATTACTAATTACCTGTAATGTTATCTCATAAAACTGAGAACTTTGATTGTTAAATGTAAACACCTCCTCCTTTCATTTTTCCTCTCCCCTTATTTTGTTGAATTAAACCCATCCTAACGCATGCGCAAAAGTGAGGAGGGCTTTACAATCTGTTGTGAAACAGTATTTTATCTCTTCTATTGATTGTACGATGCAACAGTCTACTTAATTTCGCTCATTAGGGAGACATAAAAACAAAAACTTGTACTATTTTGTTATGTTGGTGATTCCTTAACATATAGAGGAGGCAATTAAAAAAAATTCTAGTAAATTCTGAAAAAATGGTGTTTAAACTTGTGAATACTGGTATTAACAAAATTGTACAAATGGCTCAAAATACCGGTATTCAGTATACTGGTATTGCAATCCCTAATTGTATATATAAAAAAATATCTTTAACATATCATTTTTCCAATATATGGCAATTTACAATATGCAAAAAATAGAACTAATACTTTATATGATATTAAATTGATAATAGTAGTAGAATATTAAGTAGGATTATTGTTTAATTGGACTAATCAAATTCTGCAAGAAGATTTGTTAAACCTAGCAATTCTTAGAGAGCAAATTTTTTAAATCTTTAGTATTGTCATTTATTTATGTACTTTTCATTCATCGACAATTATCTTTTCCTGATCATTAATTCTTTATAGCTAAAGTTTTGTTTCTCTTCAATATTAAAAGATTATTAGAGAATTACATATATAACTTTTCCTTTTCTATTTAAACTGTATTTATTACTTTTTACAAATAATTCTGATCAAATTTTTGTTCCTAAAACTAAAAAAAAAAGCATAACATATTTATAAGTTGAATTATTTTTATAAGTGTATTTGAAATAATTCTATATTTTTCAGAGCTTTTGATTCAACAGTTAAACAAGGGAGATTATGAATGTTTAGTTTGCTGTGATCGCATTAGAGTAAAAGATCAGATTTGGCATTGTTTAAATTGTTACCATGTTTTCCATCTGAGATGCATTCGAAAATGGGCACGTTCTCCTGCAGCTTCTGTTCCAGGTAATGTTATTTATAATCTTGCTTTCCTAATGAATATTTTAAAATTTATTTCTTATTGCTATCATTTTAGCTTGTCAAAGAATTTGGCATTCAGAATTAAGAAATTTTATTTTCTATAATAAAAACATTTACTTAATGATTTTTTATTTTATTATATACAACATTCAGACCATTCAAAAAATTTTAAACAGAAGGTAAAGTCGCTTTTAAAATTAGATTTATGTTTCAGTTTTCATACCATTTAATAGTTAATAATTAGCTGTTAAGTAATTTGAAAATTTATAATTTAAAGTTTTCACATGTTTTTTCTTGCAAATTTAAGACTTATAATAAGGAAAGATGAAGTTGAAAAGATCAAAAATTAATATTTAGGTGATTAAGAAAGTAGTTTATCAATCTCACTGTAAAAAGTAGTTATCCATTCTCATTGCACTAAATTATTGTAAATGCACTCATTGTGCTTGCACTTATGCATTTATTGCACTTGTAGTTATCCATTCTCATTGTTTTAAATAATTCACAGATTGGCTTTAGCTGATGCAAATATCATTCTATTTTTAATGATTATAGTTTTCATTAATTCATTTAAATAATATTTCTGTATGAAACATTTTATTAGCATTACACCTTTAACTCTATATTTTGAACTTTTCTCATTAATTAAATCACATGATGCAGAGTAACATAGAAACTTGAATTTTGCAATATAAAACAGCACCTGCTTACTTGTACTTGGTGTTATAACATTCATTTTATATCTTTTTGTAAATTAAATCCCAGCATTAAAAGTGTGTGTGCATACATAGTGTTTTTTTTATATATATGAATACATCTAGCAGGATTTTATTTGGATTGAAACACATTGATTTGATAACACATTGAAGAAGAATAAATAAAAACATTCAACATATTGGTTATATTTTCTAATAACTTAATATATAAGAAAGCTTCATTTATGAATTTCAAATAAATAAAAATAAAACATCTCAAGACCAAACCAGATTTTAAAATTTCATCAAAATATTCCTAAAGAATAATATATATATATATATTTAAAGTTAAGAAAAGTTAAATAGATTTTTTTTTAATATTCTTTAACTTTTTTACAAAGGGGGAAAATGAATAAATGATTAAATATTTAAATAGTAAAGGTTTGAATACACTGCTATATTGACAAGTGTTATTTCAAATTATTCAATAAAATATTTTAAAATATTGTCAAATTATAGAAAAGCTTCATAGCAGTGATAGAATAGCAAAATTTTGCTTAATTTTTAGTTAAAAAGTTTAAATTTTTGCAGGTGCACCTTTTTATCCTTCAAAATATGTTTGAGCTAAATTTTAGTGCTCTGTATTCAACAGCCTGCTCAGTAAAGTGTCAACACATGCTTATTAGCTTTTATTATTATTGGAGATTATTGAAAATGGTAGAAAATGGATATTAATTTATATGTGTGGATATTTAATCCCTACATTGATGTGATATAATTTATAATTACAGATGAAGGCTGGCGTTGCCCTGCTTGTCAAAATTTAACTGCAAAAATTCCCTTTGATTACTTTTGTTTTTGTGGTGCTCACAAGAATCCAGATGTTAACTATCATCTCACTCCTCATACCTGTGGTGAAATTTGTGGCAGGAATCCTCCTGATTGTTCTCATCCTTGTAAAGAACTGTGCCATCCTGGTCCATGTCCTCCATGTTCAGTCGTTGTACAGAAGTCTTGTGCTTGTGGCAAAACAGTTAAGGTAAATACGTTTTGTATTATTTCAACAGTGGATTTAGATACCATGTGTACATTGAAAACTTTTACTCACCTCAAGCTTTTAACATTCCTAATAGGAGGAATTAGATTGTTGCTTGCTCACGAAGTTGAAATTTTGCTTAAATAAAACATTTAGTACATCCTATAAGATTCAAATTAAGCAAAATACATCTTTTTTTATTTTTTTTTATTTCCAACTATGCAGTTGAAAACTTCTATGTTAGAATTTCCTTATTAAAAATAAATAGAATTGCTGCTGTCATAAAAATTGTTCATGTTAGAATAATTTAAAAACAAACCTCATCTTTCTGTAACATCCAGATATATTGAATATATTGTGTGTCTTGACACATTTCTTAGGAAGTCAATTTTATTATATTTTATAGATTAAATGACCAATAACTATTTACATATATACTGTTCAATTCCAATTTAAATTTAAACTCCTTACTTTGAGTTTCTACTGGAACTCTTACAAACACACTACTCTTAACAATATTCACTGCACCCACTTACACAACTGTTCTTCACTTCATCTCTTTTTTGCTATGAGACTAAAACAGCTATGTGGAGGTTAGAGGCTAACAGAAAGGAAAAGTCACAGCAGATAGGAATAAGGGTACTGTAATGCATTTTAAGAATAGTCATCACTAGTCTGTGCATAATCCTTTCCAAGCTATGTCCTGTCATTGGAGATGGATTAGCACTGTCTTGCATCATTATTATACCCCAAGGAGAAGGAAAGCCAGCTTGTTGAATTGGGACACTTCTCGTCCACTTAAAGTTGTTACCATCCTGAGGAACTTAGTATAAGAATATATTAATAAATTAAGTAATTTTAGATGTAAAATATTTTCAAAATTGCCAACATATGAAATATTAAAAAAATTTAGATAAATTTATACAAGCTTAATGCATTAAGTTATACAGGTCTTGTCCAGATGGTTTTTTGGTTAAACAGTCTTATTCTCATCTTGTATGTTTCTGGGTTTTTAGAGTCTTAATATTCTTATTATTTACTAATTTACTAGAAAATATGAAATATTTTAGACAAACAAGTTGTTAAACTAGAGAATTTATTACCAACTGGGCTATATATGATATATTAATTTTATAAGAGGGCTTATTGATTTAGTGTAAATTTTATTTCATTAATGTGCTTGTTGCATTCTTTTTTGTTGAATTAACTTCTTATTTATTAACATTTTTGATTTTACATTCTAAGTTTTTATGTAATTGCTTGGAGGCTAATATGGCATAATGCAGTCTTGCATAGTTTTATAAAAACCTTGTTCCGATGTTTTGCTAGATTTAGTATTTTTTAGATTCAGTTGGTCCTTTCTAATAATGCATTGTGGAATTTTATGAGTGTGGACTTTGATGCCAGTAATCTGATTATTGCTCAAAATTATTAAAACCTTTCCTAAAAGGGTATTCATATTGTTTCAAAATAGATTTTATTTTAAGGTAAATTTTTTTGATTTATTTCGGTTCAATCATTTCTATATATGAATTACCAGTTATTCCTTCCACTTAATATATAAATAAGCTGTGACTGAACTATCCATTATTATGAATGAAATTGTGAGTTTTTAACCGACTAAGTTTTTGAGTAAATTCTTTGCATGACATAAAATACATTTTTTGAAAATTTTTAGGCTCTTCCTTGTAAACAGGATGTTGAGTTAACCTGTAGTTCTGTATGTGAAAAAGCTTTAAATTGTGGAATGCACCGTTGTGCAATTCAGTGTCACCCAGGAGAATGTCCTGCATGCAAGGAAGAAATTCACCAAGGTATATATTATCCGTATTTTTCCTGTCCTTATTTTATTATGGAATATAACATATTGTCTTCCACTTTCATTTTACCTTTTTTTTTTTTTCTTCTTTTTTTTAGAGTGTTACTGCAAGAAAAGTAAAAAGACTGTCATCTGTGATTCAGACACTTCTGGTGTACTTCATTTCTCCTGTGGAGAAGTATGTGGAAGACTATTGAGTTGTGAAAATCATTCTTGTGATAGTATTTGCCATCCAGGCGATTGTAGTCCATGCCGTCTTTCAACTGAAGTTGTAAAATGCTGCCCTTGTGGTAAAACTAGCATTCAAGAATTGATTGTTAATGGACAGGCAGTTGAAAGGAAGTCTTGTAAAGACCCAATTCCCTTGTGCAGTAAAATATGCGAGAAAATATTTTTCTGTGGTCCTAAAGGTATATATTTTTTCCTTCCTGTTAAACTAAGTTTTCATACTTAGTTTAAATTAAATTTTAGTTAATAAATTATTGTTTTACTGCAAGTTTTTCATTTATTTGTTCATGTTTTCAATATTATTAAACAATTCAGTAAAATTATGCTTGTAAAATTCTTAAATCAAGATTGCAAGTATTCTCCATATAAATGTGTAAATAAATTTCTCATGTCAAAAATAATATTTGATTGAACATATTCTAATGAATTGTTTTCCCAACTTGATTGAAAAGAATTTTTATTTATTGAAATCAAAGTTTAAAAATAATCTTTGGGGAATAATTTATAGTCAAAGATAATTTATAAAAATTTAATAAATTTGTTTCTAGTAATTTTAATTGAAATTTTAAATATGGATAACTAAAAGAAAAAAATATATTCTTAATAGTGTTCAATAACGAACTGATTATTTTGCCAAGTTAATTTGTTTATACTGTCTGATTCAGGATCCCAAAACTAGCACTTTTCAACGATTGTACTTCGCTAAGGGGTGGTATGCAGAAAAATCAGTGATTGTAATGCCTTTTAGTTCTGTGAATATTCTCAGTTCACTTTATTGGTAAATGCAAATATCTCCTTCCTTCGTGAACAGTAACTAGTTTTTTCTTTGATCTCTTAAAGAACAATAGTTTTTAAATATGTAATACAATTTAGTTCTTGACAGAATTCAAATTTTTTCTCTTTTGTAGAAATTTCTTGAAGGAGCAAAGAGTTTCTTTTTTTTCCATTTAACTATTGTATTCTTCTTTTTAAATTTCATTTTGGTTATTCAATAGACTCTTGTGTGAATAAACAAACAAAAAACTTTTGTTTTATTTTTTTTCCAAAACAAATTATTAAGTTCTTAAATCACAACACCTATCAAAGAAATTTGTAAATGAAATATTTTTTGTTCTATTTATCACTTTGACACATCTGCGGACATTTCAGTTTTATATATGGGAATAACAAATATGATTATAATATGGATGAATCCGAAATTCCAAATTTTTTTATATTCTAATATCCAGAAATTCTACATGTATTGAATGTTTCATTAACTTTATTTCAAAGCAAAAATAACTTGAAGAAATTAATAAAAACAAAATGATTAAATAAATAAATTCTTTAATTTTTTTAACAAAAAAAGCATATACAACATTTATCTTATTTAAATAGTAATGCTTATAATGTATTAATATCAATATAAAGTAAAAGATAAAATTAATTTAAATCTATTTCCTTTGATATTTAATCTATTATCTCATTTAAATTCTACTCTCTAGCGGCGTTTTGGGAGTGCACTCTGAATTTTAAATATTTTATTAGTTGAAGTTTTTATTAAGACTTGGCATTAATTATTGAAATTTAAAATATTTTGAAAATTACTTAAAGTAAAGAAATGCTTTTCCTGTTTGTCAAATTTTTATAGCATTTTAAATGAAGACTAATTATATATGTATTTACAGAATTTTTATACTCTGTCATTCAGATAATTTCATAACCTTGTTATAGTTTTTGATGTGTCTGTAAAATAATGTGATTTGGGACCTCACTAATTCTCAGATATATGTTTGGTTGATTATTTAAAGCAAGAAAGTTCATTACATCTGAATTTTAAGTAATCATAGATAAATTGTAAAATGTCACAAGACATAACAAAAGGAATTAGTTACTGTGATTAAAATGACTAGGTTTAATTTTGTTCACTGCATATTCATCTCATCATGCATGCATCTCTTGAAGATATTTGTTACTGAACAAACTTTTTAGTTCTATTTATTTATTTTAGTGTTTTTATGCAATTTTATTTATATTCCAGATGACCCTCATAAATGTCAATCTGCATGTCATGAAGGAGATTGCCCTAAATGTCCTCTTACCACATCACTAAAATGTCGTTGTGGAGCATCAACTAAAGAATTCAAATGTGCAGATATAGAACCATCGTTTGTATTTTTATGCGAAAGGCGATGTAATCGTCGAAAAGCCTGTGGACGACACAAGTGTTTAAACAATTGCTGCATTAATATTGAACACAGGTGTGAACTGATCTGCAACAAAAAGCTTAGTTGTGGCAATCACCAATGCCAAGATACCTGTCATGCAGGAAATTGCCTACCGTGTGGGAATGTCAGTATGTATTGTTAAAAATCCTTTTAAATTCTCACTGGCCGTCATCTTTTAAGCCAGATTTTTTTTTGTAAAGGATATGTTATTGCAGGAAACAATGGGTGTAATTCCACACATCTCAAATAGTGTGAACCTTGGAGTAATAATATGAGCAGTGACTTTCTGGCTCTTTTTAATGGAAATTCAGTTTTAAATTTCCCTTGTATAGTACCAAAATCGTATGCTCTCTCAAAAACAATTTTGCTCATGATCTCTTTCTCTACTTTTCACATTATGAATGCATGCTTTTGTTCTATGTCTGTATTTTTTAAATGTAGAAACCTATTTAGACTTTTATGTTAATTTTTACCCTATTCTTAACATTTGTTTTAATTCCATTTTGATTGTATGATGAAGGTTTTAATGACAGTTTTATTTTAATTTTAGAATTTTTCATTCAAAAATGATTTGCAAAATTGCTTCAACATTAATTAACTTTGTGCATTAATCAACTTAATGAGATTTGAAAGCTAAAATTACTATGAAAAATTTTTCATTAAGTAATTGATATTGTATTTCAGTATCAAAATTTAATACTAAATAAGAAATTAAAATTTCTGATCTGCATAGCGTTACCCCAACTGGCGTAGAAAAATTCACGCATTTGCGTTACCATAACTGACGTTGAAAATTCACGCATGTGCATTGTGTTCTGATTGTTGACAACTATTTTTAGTGGATGCGGATTTGATTTCAATTATTTTTAGGTTAGTTGTATGCTTTTGTAATTGAACTGTATTTATGTTAGTTATATATTTTTTGTATATGCTTATAGTTTTAAGGACATCGTTTTTTAAGTATTTTTTTAAGCCTGTTTTCGATCGATTATTTTAAAGGATTCTGTTTATTTTCTTAGTGTTTGATGCATTTAAAATTAAACATTGTTAATTAATCGATCTGCTCATGTGGAATCTGAGAAATTTTTGTTGACAAATTCTTGAGATATTGCATAAATTAAGATATTCTTCAGTGCCCATAAGGTTTAAATGCTCAGTGACTCTGTTTTCAGTAATCTTATTATAAAAAAAAATGCTTTGTTTCAGTAAAAAATATTATATTAATTGCAGATTAATCATTTCCACTTTAATTTAAAGCATGAATTCCACGGGAGCTAACAGAAAATTAGAGAGATACATATTATGTTATGACTGAAAACTTTTATAATATTATAAGTGAATTATATGACTATCAAATTTTGAAATTTTAAATATTTTGATGAAGAAGCTATTAAAGTAGGAATTGCATAAAATATTTAATTATTAAAATTTTAAAGAGCATTATGATTACCAAAGAGCATTATGACCAAAGGCGGCTAGTATATAATATATTTTCTTTTTTATATTTGTTATTTTAACAAATAATAAAATTTTTGCTTCTAATAAATACTTCATATTTATAATTTAAAATGCTGTTGTTTCAAAGATAACACTATTTCTGATATTTGAAGTCAATTCTATAGTTTATTTTTATTGAAGAATATTAATTTATTGAATTTTTTAGGTTTTGATGAGCTTAGATGCCATTGTGGTGAATCTGTGCTATATCCTCCTATTCATTGTGGAACTCGACCTCCTGAATGCACTAAACCATGCATCCGCAGTCATCCATGTGATCATGAAGTGAAGCATACTTGCCATAGTGAAGACACATGCCCTCCCTGTACAGCTCTTACTGTGAAGTGGTGCTTTGGTCATCATAAAGTAAGCATGTTAAAAAAAAACGATATATTCCTTTTTATTCCAATAGAAATATTTAAAAGAGCAACAGATGTCTTAATTCCAGTATTAAGAGAAGCAGAACAGTATCCTCCCTAATATAATTGAAAAATATAAATTTTAATTTTTATCGTAAATATTATTTTTGTTATTTTTTATAATAATAATTTACGATAAAAATTAAAATTTATTCTATATATTCATTTGAAAGAAAAAATAATGCCAAACAATAATTTCAAATGGATATGATATGTATTAAATTATGCAGACGATAAATTTTTAGTACTTGTTGGTTGATGCAGTCTTATGACTTAAATCTTTCAAAGTTTTTCAATAATATTTTTTTTAATTTTGAAACCTGCATGTTTTATTTTTATAATAATTTTTTGCAGTAAATAATAAAATCATTATCTATGGTTGCTTCTATATGTAATATTACAGTATTTTTTCCTGAGGATTGAAAGAATTTGGGAACATCAACTTAGATGATAAGGATACTTCTACTTGATTGGAAAAAAATATATTCAGCTTTTGCATAATTTTGTATTTGCTGTGTCACAATAACTTTAATATGAAATTTTAGCTGCAAATGTGTTTTCAGTGTCAAGATTTTATTTTTATTTCCTTAAAATTAAAATTTATTTTTTATTTTTAAGATATTAGAATCTTAAGCTTAAAGCTTAATATATGTTCAGATTGTCTTGAAAAATAATTATTACAAAGTTAATTTATCCATTTCTTTAATTATTAATTGCATTTTTTTTGTAAACAGGTTTTTAAAAGAGTAAGCAATTAATAAATAATTGGTAACAATTATGAAAGTGTTATTGAAATGCTAGTTATAAAAATTTCTTGCTTATATCTGAATTATCAATCAATATGTATATTTTAACATCAATAATCTGAAATATGTCATATCTGCCAACTGTTTAATAATATATTAGTTACGATCATATATTGTATTATTTATTTTTAATTCTTTCTAACATTTCTAATGCAAAATTTTTGAATTTGAATCATACTTTTTAAAATTAAAGCTTGTCACTCCCCCCTTCCCATTTCTCACTCGACAGATCCTATTGCTATTCATTTAGATAATATTTTCTAGATTGGTAATATTAATTCAGTTAAGAATTTATAGAAATTTTTTATTATTGATATTAATAATTTTTAAATCTTTTTGCTTATATTTATTATTTTTTATTGTCTTGGTTTAGTAATATTGGTTTAATGTAATGACTAGGTTGTTTTTTTAATGTTATTAACATCTCTTTTATTTTGATGTAGTAATTTTATTCAAGAATTTGATTTTTATAGCAATGTCCCGCTGTCATGTGTTTCTTGGAAGGAGTATCTTGTGGAATGGCATGTCTCAAGGATCTTCCTTGTGGGAAGCATAAATGTAATCTGACCTGTCATGCTGGTCCATGTCTAAAAGAGGGAGCAAAATGCACTCAGCTTTGTACTGTTACTCGTCCAAATTGTGGACACCCCTGTGGAAATGTGTGCCATGATGGACCATGTCCAGATACTCCTTGTAAATCTCAGGTATATCTACCATTTAAAAATACTTTTAAATACATTATCTGAAAAAAATTTTAAATTTTTTTAATGAAAAATATTAGAATGTTGCTTGTTTTATATAGAATCGGAATTGCCTAAATTTCTATATTAAAAAATAAAGACATCAGAACATAATAGTTTTGTTTCTTGATTTCTCAAAAAATTTGGAAAAGCTTTGTTATGAAACAATTATCCAATTTTTATTTCATAAATATTTTTTATTAAAACATTACCTCGTATCTGATAAGAAATCCAGTTATTAAGCAAAATTCATTTTCTAGTTTATTAAACTGTTAGTCAAATCAATGCTTGTACAGGATTCTTGTTAATCAGATTTTAATTTTGGGTGCATTTTTGTAGTGCGATTTCATCATGTGATTTTTAAAATGATTTAATATGATGGCTCAGCAAATTTATTATGAAATTGAAGGAAATAATAGTTAAAAGGCCCAGTATCCTTTGCACAAAAAGAACGAAACAAATGAAATAGACATATTCTATAAATATATTGTATTGCAATTTTTAAATTCTTTTTTTTTTCTAGGAGCACTGCTAAAAATCAGATAGTTATGTAACAAGCCACAAGTAACTCCAATAAAAATTGTAGAATCACAAATCTCAGCAATACCGAGATTGTTCTTTTTGAAGAATTCTAGATATCTAGAAACAACTTTTATGTCTTAATATTAATCCTACATAATTCAAATGCATGACTTTCTGAGAATAAATTTTTGCTTATAAACATTAACTCTTGAGTTATTTAAGTAAAGCTAAATTGAATTTTAATTGGTTTAATTTCTCTTCCATAAAAAAAAAGGGAATGCTTTATCTTTTTTGTAACTGTCTTTATTCATGTTTTGTGCAATCTAAAAGCTGATTTTCTTTCAAACAGGTAACTCTAACATGTCCCTGTGGTAACCGGTCTGAAACAACTACTTGCTATGATAGTACAAAATCCTATCGTCTCATGTCGGTTTCAGTTTTAGCTACTAAAATGCAAGAAATAAAAGAAGGGCAGAGTGTGAATCTAAATGATGTTTTAGGACGAAAATCTAAAAACAATAAGTAAGTTTTTCAATTTTTTTTACAATGTTTATGTTGAAGATATTTAATATACATTAAGTGAATTTTTAAAGTCAATGATCATTTTGAAATTAGAAATGGACAAATGTGCCTTTATATCATTTTTTTTACATAAAACCTGTACTTTAATTTGCTGTATTGTACACCAATTTTTGAGTTCCAACCTCATAGAAATTTGCTGCCTAGTTTGATAACTTTTGGAACATGGGTAATTTGAGGGCATTTTCATTACCATAGCAGCAATCGCTAACATGCTCTTTAAATATAGGAAACTCATTAGTTGAAAATTGCAATTATTCATTAGATAAACTGTTCTAGCCAACTTTCTGCGTTGTCTTCAATAACAAAAGAATTTCAGCTGTTTCATTACTCATCATGCATATGATAGTCATTTTTAAATGCTTTAATCTGTTTTCGTGCTATACCTTTGTACATTATGTTTTCTCCACATGTGAATATCAGTCACCAATCAATCACTGTCGTTCATTTTCATTCAGAAAACGAATGACAATGCACTTCACATGTGGCAGGATTTTCACTTGTCTTAGGCATTTTAAATACTTGCAGACAAATATAAACATTGTCAAATTCTTCCATAAGCGCATCTGTAGCTAATTAACAGATGCAGGTATTGAACGCATTTGCACAGATTGACAATCACAGTATTGCAGTGGCTGAACATCAAAATGATGCTTACTTAAAAAACATGCCTTGTATGTAATAATAGCAAATATATTTTTTAACCTGTTAACTTGACATCATGATTGCTTCATCATCTTCAATTGTTACTGGTTTAAAAATTTGCTCTCATGCTTTCTAATGGATATTTAGTAAGATTTTAAGAGTTTTTTTTCCACCTTACTATTAGAAATTATACTAAACATAAGGATAGAAAGTTTAAAGGAACCATATATAATAATGCAATATGAATAAATTTTCTTTGGCTACCTACATTTTTATGTTTAATGTAGTATCTTTGTATTTCCTGAATTTACAATTTTCTAATTTATTTTATTCTATTTTAATATAATTTTTAAGGGAGAAAATAGTGCAGTGTCCTGTTTTTAATTTTGGAAAAATTCTTGATATGTATTGCTATTTAGTTTTTCTTAAGCATATAATTGTTTTATATATTACAAAAGTTACAGCCCATAGCATAGTTGAGTTGATTAAATTAGCATGTTTAGTTTAAGAAAAGAAGAATGAATGCAGGAATTAAGATCATTTGCATGAATTTACAGGTTATCTGCAGTTTAAATGAAATGTATAATTTAAATTGTATTGTATTGTTGGTGCCTTTTTGAAGGAAACCAACTGATTAAAAGATAGATAATTATATTTCTTAAAAAATTAAACTTTTACAATTTCTAATCTGCTTACTTTTATTTGTTGTAGTTGTAGTATCTCATTGAAGATAAATAGTTAAAAAAAATGTATCCCCAGTCTTCATTTCATTAAGAAATGGTATTTATAATCTCATAAGATTGGGTGAAATGCATTTGATTTAAAATATTAAATTTTTAAGTTGCATTTTTACATTTTTTATATTTTTATTTTATTATTTGTTTATAGATTACAGTGTAATGAAGAATGTGCTGTCCTTGAGAGAAATAAACGTTTGGCTGTAGCACTTCAGATCCAAAATCCTGAATTGTCTCCCACACCTGGACCTCCAAACTACTCCGATTTTTTAAAAGCAGAAGCCAAAAAGAATCCATCATTTGTCGGCGATGTATATAATAAAATTACTGAACTTGTCCAGCTGGCAAAAGATGTACGTTTTTATGCATATATATATTTCAAGTTTAGTTATTTGAATCTGTTTATTATACTTTTTTATTTAATGACTTGTTTCGTAGTTGAACAATGCAATTCTGTAATCGATTTTTCATTTAGTTCTTAATTTAAGTATTATATGTTTGTATATCTATGATAACAGTAACTTATTTTCATGCTTTTTATTAATTTGTTTTAATAAATATTTTATATAAATATCACCTTATAGGGGAAATAAAACTGACTTTAAGATTCTATAATGTATATAATGATGAATTATTGAATAAAGATTAAAAAGTTTTTATTACAACAAACACAAAATTTTTTAATTGTCTTAGAATTATTTATAAAGAAATATATTTTGCTTACAGTCCAAACAGAAATGCCGAAGTCATTCTTTTCCTCCCATGAATCGTGATCATCGAAGAGTTGTTCATGAATTAGCTGAATTCTTTGGCTGTGAAACTCAGAGTTATGATGAAGAACCTAAGAAAAGTGTTGTTGTGACTGCATATAAGTAAGTCCTGAATTTAATTTATTTAAAAAAAATGTTCCTATTAACTCTGAGTGACTGAATTGGCATCTCTGATTTCTCATGTTCAGTTTAAAAACAGATAATTTGTAATTTTTTCCCCCCTGTAATATCTGTGGATAAAGTATTTTTAAAATTTCAGATATGTGATTAAATGCTAAAAAGTTTGATCTATTTTACTTTAAAAGTTTATTTTTCTAACTTGAGAGGTGCTATTTCTTAACAGAAATTTTGTTATGATGTTAAACAGAGCATTGATAATTGAAATAAGTTTGCTTTTTAATGGAATATAAAATAGTAAGTATCTAAATAGGGTGTTAATTTGATCAGCAAAATTTTGTGCAAGTAATTTTTAATAAAATTATCTTACTTGTGTATTTAATCTATAATAAATATCTATTAAATAATTTTGAGTAATGTATGAAAATATTTATTTTAATGATTTTTTTTAAAATCTGTTTTTATAATTTGTTGATAATACATCATTAGAGATAAGCATGTATTTCAAGTTAAAAAAACTAAAAACAAAGTGATTTAAAAAAAATCTTTTTTGTTTGAGTGAATAAATGAGCTGTTGAAAAGATTACAAAGTGTTAAAATTCTATAACTATTGTCATTTTTAATAAAAATATCCTTAACACACTAACATTTTTAAAAAATTACTCTTATGTAATTAAAACTGAGTTATAAAGCTTTGAATTTCATTATTTTAAATCAATTAATTTCCATTGATTGTAGATACTTCTTTTGATTGGTGCATTAACGTGGAGGCTATTAAAATAGTCTAAAATAATAATGGTCAATGTATCATACTTTAAGCAATTTTAATTATGGAAGAGCTAATAATTTTTATTTAAAGTGTGTGTGCATTAAAATATTTTATTAAATGCGAATAATAAAACTGATGGCTCGATAAAAATTTAAACTTTGAAGTTTCTTAGCAATCTAATTATTCATGCAGTTGCTATAAAATATTATTCTTTGAGACATTTGAAAGCAACTGAAAATATATACATATCTGATAACTTAGGAATTAGCTATTGGTGCACAAATAAAAAAGAACTCCCTATATAAAAGTGCATGGATGTCGTTTATGTTTATTAATTGAATTCTTTTTTTTTTAAAGGAATAAATGCTGGCTTCCTTTTGTAAGTATAATGAATGTGGTTCAAAGAGACATGGGTTTTCGTAAGGGTCCTGCTCCCGTTCTTACTCAGCGAGAATCCAAAAATGCATCGAGCACTGTGGCTGCTGCATCTAATACTACTCAAAAAAAGAAGATAGATTATTTTGATTATAATGAGTAGGCAGATGTGTAACTGTTATCGAGCTTTGAAAATTTTTTCGGCTGAATGTTGCACAAAGAAAACAACAACAAAAAACATTATTTTTTTTCTCTTCAGGTATGTGTGGATAGGTTTAAACTTTTGAAAAGTGTTTCCAAAAAAAGATGTATTTTTCATCATCAGATTTCTATATAAATTCTAAAATACTTTGTACTCAGTGATGGAAACATATATACATTTCCCCCCTTGTTATACCGAATAAGAAATAAACTATATCATTCCACACATATCTTGCAAAATTCATTTTAAAATGTGTCTATACAAATTAGTATTGTTTTCATTGAATCTTTTTGAATAAAGTGTTCCTTTATTTGTATATTCTTTGTTATTGAAATGGCTGAAATATAATATTTAAATTAAGATCGTATGAAGTTCAAATTAATTTTGAGTTGTTACATGTAAATGTGCAATTAACTTTGAGAATTTGTTGATAATTTTCAAAATGTCTGTTACAAATTAATCATGGGATTAATTTATTTATTTATAGATATTTTATGTGAAGGGTTTGTGTTCATATTTAAATCATTACAAATATCTGTAGTTAACATTTAAAATGAAATTGTATGTTGTAGAATGTATTTTCATATGTATATTGAAGTATATAGCTAAAATTCCAAAATTATATAGCTAGTATATATAGCTAAATTTCCAAAATTATTATTTTGATTTATTGAATGGTGATTGTTTGTAAATGAAGAAATTGATATTTGTATAAAATTTCATATATATTTATTGGTATTAGGAACAATATTTTCATTGCTGAATCTTTTTTTCTTTTTGCCACGAATTTTTAAATATTTTTTAAAAGATACTTTGGGTATTTTGTTAAACTAAACTCAGGAAATTGTTATTTCCAAAAACTATCTTGCATGTCCTCATTGATGGCATTTTGAGTGAAAGAAATGCAATTATGAAAATAATTGAGAAACTTTATTGTCATCTGTTATTTTAATCTATGATAGTTAACACATTGACTATTGCATGATTCACTTGAGATTCATGTCCACCATCTAATTGTATAGAACTTCTATCTAATTAGATAATTCTTTTTGCTCAATAGTTAAGAGATAGCAATAAAAGTGCCATCTAATTAGATAGATGATCTGAATACTAAAGGAAAGAGGTGGAGCAAAAAAAGTTAATCAAAATTGGAATTGAAAACTTTTTGGTGAAAGTATTGAAATAAAAAAGTTTCTAGAACAAAAACACAATCTAATATTTGATAAATCAATTTTTTTTTCTTTTTTAAAAAAATATTTCACATTGTTACAGTAACTCAATAAATTGCCCCATATTTGAGGTGCAGTAATACATTGATGCATTATAAATATTCAATTAATTCACACAAGGATTATCTGTTGCTGTTTAAAATTTGAACATGTGAAATTTTTCATGTATAAGTTCATGCTTAGTTTGTAAGCATAATTTTTAACTTTTTTCTTGCATGTATAAGTGAATGCTAGCAAGAATTCGAAAGTAGTATTTAATAGTCCATATCTTCTTGGAAATAGTGAATCAAGATTGCTATTTTCTTTTAAATGAGCTTTATTATTTCTCTTAAAGTATGTTCTGTTTGTTATATGAGTCATAAGATAGCTTAAACATTCATGAAGCAAATTTTTAACATTCAAGAGACAAATTCAACATTCAAGACTTTCAATTAAACATTCAAGAGACAAATAATAATAAAAAAAATGGATTTATAAAAATTATTTATTATGAAAAATTTTGAAAATTTGGTGTAAATGACTATTTATTACTAATGGAAAAATTTGACAATTTTAACAACATTAATTTTAAAAAGAAAAATGCTTAGTTTATTCTTGTTTCATTTTTCTCTTATCTCTTTTGAAACTTTTTATCCACAATCTCTGAACTCAATTATTTATTTAAAATGAATTTCTACCTATTAATTTCATATTTGTAACTAAATAATATTTTTATGTAAATGTTAGAATATATTATTTTCATTTTTTTTATATATATTTTTAAACATTTGCTTCGAATGTTGAAGTTCCTACATCAGTTTTTGACTTGCAGGATCTTGTATATCTTTCAGGCATATCATCACTTTATTTCTTCTTTACCATAGAAAAATGAACTGTGTGAATAAATTTTTTTTAAACTTATGTAAACAAAGTTGTTTTCTACTCTTTTTATTTATTACTAGTCACTATGGAGACAACTTAAGAAAATAAAAATCATACATACATGCTTTTTCACAAAATAGAAAATAAGGAAAAATGTCTAAAATTCCTACTGTCTAAATATTTAAAAAACCAACAAACTAGTCAATAAAATTCTCTCTCTAAAATTTTCTTGTATACTCTGCAATATGTAAGAATTGTATCCCTCCTTTCCCCCTTTATATCCTCCCACCTTCTTCCTACATAGAAATTGAGGATTTCGAGTAAGACCGGGAGTGCCACAAGTGCTTAGATTTTGATTTGTAGAATCCAGCATATGATCACATCTGCTTAAAGGGCGGTGCGATCTTTAAACCTTTAATTTTTTTTTATGATTTCATTTGATAGCCGAAGTCCTTCTGAACGTTTTTTGGTGTTACACATATATGTACGTTAATTTAAAATATGTAGTCAAAAACATGTCAAAAAAAATGATAACTGTTGACTTTTTACTCAGAAACGTTTACCTTAAAGGCATTTTTTTTTTCAATACTAAATTTTCAGAGCATGCGCTCAAGATTAAACAAAAATGATTCATCCTATGTATGAAATTTTCCAGGCATGCTTATACACACATAAGGAAAATCATACAAAATCAAAGCATTATAATGTATACTTTTTTCAGTGCTTTCTAATATGTTGAAAATGTTCTTTTTAAAGTGTTATGTTTTGATAACATAAATCTAGTAAATCTATTAAAATATTTGTCACTTTGCATGATTATGTTGAGTAAATTGGTGTAACGTTTGTTAATATAAGTTGCTGAAAAACTTTGCGCATAAGCAAATTCTGTCTTCGACAATTGATGCAGAACATGTTTGTTCATATATATATTTTAATAATTGAAAATTATTTCAATGACCAATTCATTACTATAAGGTTAAATGTCTTATAAAATTACTGTGAAAAAAATTTATTAAGTTCAAGAATCTTTTTCTTATGTTAGGTAAAGTCGCATTTGACCAACTTTTGAGGTCTGTTTTATTTGGTAAAGGCTCTATAGCCCTATAATAATACACTAAAGAAAATCGAATATGCACTTTATGTCTTTTGCCAACCATGGGCAACGGCAGTGTCGTGATGTTTCGGAGTTCCACGGTGGGACAAAGTGATCACAAGCACCTCCTTTGCATAATTTGGAATAGTTATTATAATTTCTAAGTTTAGGGGAAGATTAAAATTAATTGAAACTAGTTTAGACGAGCGGATAAAGCTGTAACATCATAAAATTTGGTAGAATTGTTAAATTAATATTTTTATAATTATTAATATAGAATAATATTGTGATTATTTATGTGGGAAAGAGTCCCCACAGAAATAAAATTAACGTAAGAGTTGTCGATTGCAGTTCTAAGTCTTTTCCTAAGGCTGAGCAGAGTGAGATCATACGCTGGCATTTGAAGTTACTCGTTACGAATCTGGGAGCCGGCGTCCTGGCATAGGGGTAGCGCGTCTTCCCGTGATCTGGATGTCCCGGTTCGGGCATGGTTGTTCTTCTGTGTTTTATCTGTGAGATGTGTGAATGTGTCCCCTGGTAAAAATGGGTTGTGCAAGCGAATATGACGCTTGAAGTAGCTAAGTTACAGTCTTGGCCTTAGTTGACGCAACTGAATAAACAAAACTCTCACTCGGCTTAAAACTGCCAGATAGCTGTCAGCGGGCTTGTAAAAGTGCCATAAGTCGCAACACAACATACGAATATGGGTAATTTTTCGATGAACTTAACTGATGTTCTTTTAATAAATTCCGAAACAGGTTCAATTTGGAGGTCAGCATGAAGTATTTTTTTTTTCTGACTTACCAGAGCGCATTAACATTCTTCATTAGATGTTCTTATTTTGAAAAACTTACAAAATAAGAATCTTACAATTTTTGGGTGGAAGTCCCCCTCTCCCCTCAGATCTGGGAGCTATATATCAACACATGTCTTAATATAGCTTTGTATAGCAGAAGCGTGAGTCTAATCGACAGCTTACTCCATGGATCAATTAAGCTGTTAAGTTTAACACTCATAATTATATCTCTGATATGGGCCGCTTTAATATGAACATTAAAGCTTGATTTAGCATCTAAAACCAACCATAAGTATTCGTAGCTCATTTACAAAGGGGACGGGTTGGTCGAAGATTTGGATAGGGGCTAGATCGGGCATTACCAGTTTCTTAGTAAATAGGAGGCACGCGCATTTAATTGGGTAGGCTTTATTTTCCAGCCGATGTGGCAGCACTGTAAAAGGGTCGTACTGTTATAGTTGTGTAGTGATAATTTGTGGATCCTTGTGCTGTATAAGAATGGCGGTATCGTCTGCAAAAATTGCTAAATGGCAATTCCAAACTCTCGGCAGACCGTTAACATAAATGTTAAAAAGCGCTGGAGAGTGCAAACTTTCTTGTGCACAACCGCCCAGGATTGGTCTGGGGTACGAAATTTTATTGTTTATTCGTATCCTAAAATTACGAGAAGATAGGTACGAGCGTAAAATTTTCACAAATTATAGAAACCAAAATTTGATTTAGATTTGTAATCTTTAGTAACAGGGTGGCATGTTATTGTGATGACAGACTGACAATCGATTCGTGGACGAATTTCGTACAGATTTTGATATAGTACTAACTTTAATTGCAAAAACTGTATACTAAATTTATATATATAGTTCTTTACATTTTATCTGTTACATATTGTGATTATTTCCATTTGAACAAACGGGCAAATTTCCTGAGATTTGTTTGGTCAAAATGTCTTAGATGTCTACAAATTCGATGTAAAGACCATACCAAATTTTATTAGTCTAGCTGAAATCGTTTCTGAATTATTTTGCTGAGAGGTAAACAAACATATCTATAAATGGGTTTTTCCGACACGGGAGTCTAAAAGAAATAATTCTTCAGAATCTGATTTCATTGTTTTTCGACGATTACAGAGCACTGTTTGTTTCAGTATTTTGAGATGACCACTTTTCGACGATTCTATCTCATTAAGGGGAGAGACGCGGAAGGATGAGCCGGAATTTTTCGTCATTCTTTGACTTTGATTTTCGCCCTATTAGATACTTTCTTGTTCACTTTTTCCCACGTGTATGTGAATATCGTGTCGTTTCTGACCGTATTATTTTAATTCAGTCTGCGAGTAATCCGAGTCTACTTTATTATTAAATGTAAACATCCCCTCCATTTATCTTTCCTCTCACCCCTATTTTGACGTATTAAACTCATCCTAACGCATGTGCAAAAGCGCGGAGGGTTTTAGAATCCGTTGGCAAACAATTTCTTTTCGTATACTTAATATATAAATTATGTAAAATAAATATTAAAAATAATCTGGGAATGATCTAAATGTTGATATTTGCTGAAATGCATTGGTTATGAAAAATCAGAAGAAACATTTTCCATGTGAACCTGACTGTTAAAATTATTAATTTGTTTCTAAAATTCATATTCAGCAATTCAATAAATCACTTTTCCAATTCTAATATGATCCCTTTTAAATTCTGAGATTTCAGTGTTCTTATGCAAACAGTATCTTACAGATTATTAATCGCATCTTGTCATTGTCAATATGATACAATGAATCAAACAGCGAAAAAGAAAATAATAATAATTGCTAAAATTTGAGAGAAAAAAAAAACTACGATAATTAAATTGGTATCATTGCAGAAATGGTTTTCTGAGTTTCAAGATGGTATTAAAATAAACTGACATGGGGATTTTGATGGATCTGCCCATTTAATATCCAAATAAACAAAATATTTCCTTCCATAAACTTTATCATATTCTCAGTGGCATTGCAATAGGGAGAGGAGGTAGTAGCTTTTCCTTTACTTTCTAAAGCTAAATATGATGAGGGGAGAAAAATTAATAACATAGCGACTTTAAATTCAGTTGCTTAAATCATTGGGATTGTTATTGATCTGGAAACTAAATGATTGCAGATTTTGTTCACAGATGATTTGAGCGCATTATCACTTTACGATGTATAGAGAAAATATTGTAATCGTCAAAAAGTTCGAACTCGAGATTTTGACGAATCTCCACGTTTCAGACTTCCCTTTATTCGAAAAACACATTTTGGGGAAATCTCCATTCGTCTGTCTGTATGTGACGCAGATAACTAAAAAACACTCTGAACTAGACGGATGAAATTTGGTATACGGCCTTTTCGAAAAAAAAATTGTAGATTTCTATAAAATTTCGAGCAAAATCTGACCAGAAAAAGTCTGTTTGTTTGACTGTTCGCATATAGGTTAACTCGATAATAACAATACAAAGAGAGTTACATGGATTAAATTCGGTACACAGATTTAACATCTATAGTGTAGATTCTGGTCAAAGTGTAAGCCAAATTTAACAGGAAGTTGACCGTCTGTTGATCTGTACAAGACATAATGAATGTGGGAATGAAGACTTGAAAGACTGAACCAAAATTAGATTATCAAATTTCGTTTAGGTAATTCTCTGCAGCAAAAATAGTCCTCACAAAACGTTTTCTCATACTCCCTAATAAAGGTGAATTTGTATTTTAGATATGTTTTTTCCCTCAACTGATTGAAATTAAATTTGATACAAAACTATACTTGTAATCACAAAATCATTTACCAAATTTAATATATTTAAGTCATTGCGTTTTTGTTAATCGTCCCGTTTACACGTTACTGAAAGTCAATCCTTACTCAAAATTGACTCAAGAATTGATAGGTGTATACACTATAGATGTTAAATCTGTGTGCCGAATCTTATCCATATAGCTCTCTTCGTGTTAACTTATATTCGGACATATACAGTGGTGGCCAAAATTGTGGACATTTTTGAAATCGTTATGTTTTTTTAACTTTGTATGCTTATAGAAAATGTTACATTTCACAAAATGCAAACTATCACATATCATTTTAAAGAGAATTTAATGCTGATTTCATTATAAAAAGCAAAAAAAAAAAAGTTATTCTTACTTTAATCTGTAAAACAAATACAGTGGTGAAGTGGATTGTAATTTCTAGGTTGGTTGGTTGGTTGGTTTGTGTGGTTTATTGGCGCAAAAGCCACATTTGGCCATACTGCGCCAATCAGATGGTAAAATTATAAAATGATATTTAAAACACTCATTTGTTAAATTAGTATAAGTGTGAAAAGATAAAATTGAATAGTGCAAAAAGTGATCTTAGCATCTGAACATTTAAAAACATGGTTCATGAAAATCTGAAACTATGAAGAACGAACAAGAACACACACACAAAAAAAAAGTTCAACACAAAATAGAATTATAGAAAATTATATGTAAGTAAAAAAGCCAATAGCTCTTAAGAATTTAAAAATATTTGGGTGGTATTTTTCACCCACCAAGTCTTGTAATGTTGAAGACGAGTTAAAAAAACAAGCACGATAAGAATTAAAAACAGGACATTCAATTAAGATATGGTGAACAGTAAAATCAACTTGGCAGCTGATGCACATAGGCGCATTTTCCCCGAATATGAGATGTTTATGGGTGAAGCGCGTATGCCCTATACGGAGACGAGTTAATTTAACATCCATCTGCCGTATAGGATGAACAGGCCAAGAAACAACGTCCGTTTTTATAAGATGTAATTTATTGTGGATCTGCAGATCCCATGACTTTTGCCAGTTAAAACAGATGTGGTGATAGATGGATCTTTTAATGTCGCTAAAGGGAATTCCCATGCTTAAAAAAGTCGTTGCAGATTTTGCGGCCAAGTCCGCCTTCTCATTCCCCAAGATGCCGACATGACTCGGTACCCAACAGAAAATAATATTTAACCCATCATTTTTTAAAAGTCGCAAGGTAATTGTAATTTCTAACCTTCCTGACAAATCACTATTTTTGTTCTGGGAACCAATCAAATATTAATAACTGCTAGCAGAGGCTGACATCATGTTTAAAATTGTAACAAGTCATTATTGTGCTTTTTTTTTCTGTAGAAGGAAGAGTGTTTTTTATGTAATGAAATTGCAACTTTTTTATGTATATTTCGAATTTTTGCAAATATTTCTAATATTTAATCAAGGAGCAATGATATCAAATAAAAGAATAGATTGGACACCTAGAAAGAGAACTAAGATTATTGCATTACATGAATGTGGTCTTTCTTATGCTGAAATTGCAAGACAATTAATTGGGTGGTTCAGTGACTACATCTGGAGTCCGAAAGTTTTGTTTATGATATCAGGAGACAAATTCAATAAAAAACAAAGCAGGAAATAGCTGAAAAAGGAGCACAGCATCTGTTGATGACTGAAGAATAAAAAGACTATGTCTCCAAGATAGAAGAATGTCATCAAAGGCCATCAGAAGTTAATTGAATGATGCTGTCATTTATGTCAGTTCAAGAACAATCAGGAGAAGATTATTAGATATTGCACTAAGAGGTACAATTCAACGAAAAAATTCTTTTCTCAATTTACAGAAGCGTATAAAAAGAGCACAATGGACAAATGAAAGCATTAATTGGTCAGATGATCAGTGGTCACAAGTTATATGGAGAGACGAAACAAAGATATTGTTATTCGGTACTGATGACAAAAATATGCATGACATAGAATCGGCAAAGAGCTACATCCTGACTGTATTCAGGCAACTATGAAGAATTCATTTAGTGTGATGATTTGGTCATGCATGTCAGCAGACAGTATTGGTCTCTTTCATGTTATTGGTGGGACATTAAGTGCAAGAAAATACATTGACACTACTCTAGAATCAAACCTTACACCTTTGATCAGTGATCTCTTTCCCTGCAAAGCATCATTAATTTTTCAGCAGGATTCAGCTCCTTGCCATACAGCAAAAATACCAATAGTGCGGTTTAGTACAAAGAGCATTGATTTGTTATCACGGCCAGGAAGCAGTCCTGACCTCAAAAGTATTGAAAACTTTTGGCACCGTTTGAACATTCTTGTACAGATGAAGCGTTTATCAAATAAAAGAGAATTAATTGTGGCTATAATTGTTTCCTAGCATCATGGAATAACGAAGAAAGAGCTTAAAACTCTCATCAGCTCAATAAAACATCAGTCTGAAGCTGTAATAAAAAATAAAGGCTACCCTACTGAATACTGATAATTCACTTCAGTCATTATCATCTAAGGTATCTCTATAATTATTGCCGCTCAACTTTTTTTGTATTGTAAATGTTTGAATTTTACATTTTGTATTGAATTCAATATTAAATTCTCTTTAAAATGACATATAATAGTTTGCATTTTCTGAAACGTTACATTTTCTATAAACATATAAATTTAGAAAACATAAAAAAGGTTCAAAAGTGTCCACAATTTTGGCCACCACTGTATATTCAAGATTTAACAGAAATTTACAAATTTAGCTTAAATACCATATATTAAATTTCATGAGTCTGATTCAAAGCGTTTTTTAGTTATCTTTGTCACAGATGGACGGGCAGAGAAACATAAAGTCAAAAATATGTTTCTTGAACTCTAAGTGATCTGAAACGTGAAGATTCGTCAAAATCTGGAATTCGATTTTGACGGTTACTCTATACATTGTATATGAGAAAGGGAAAGTGTATAACGATCTGGCCGTCCGTTTAAAGTTGATAGAAGAAATACCAAAGCCATTATCGATGCAGATCATCATAGCACAACATGCAAGATTGCAGAGAAGCTCAATGTATCGCATGCATGCATTCAAAAACAGTAGGAGTTGTCTCCCCAAAACTTTCTCGCATACTCTCTAATAAATTTATCATGCTAGAAAACATCTTGCATGGCATTAATGTACAATAGTTACGGAATATTCTTTCGGCCTGAATTTGGCATTTTTACCGGATTTATCGTGTCATCCTTTTAGCGGTTAATCCCTACCATGCGTTATTATAATAGTATCCAAAAACTGAATTTGTGTTACAGACACATTTTTCTAAACCGATTGAAACAAAAATCTGACACAAAACTCCTTTTGTAATCACAAAATCCCATACAAATTTGATACATTTAAATAATTGCGTTTCTGAATAATTACGTTTTCATATTTCTGAAAGAACAGATCAACAGACGGTCAACTCTTTGCTGGTTTTATCTCAAAATTTGACAGGTGTCTACATTATAGATGTTGAATGTATGTACCGAATTTTATCTATCTAGATCTTTTTGTTTTGTAATTATTGCATTAACTTATATCTGAGCAGATGGACTTCCTCGCAACATATTTTATTCAAAATTTTATAGAAACATGCAAATTTGTTATAAAGACTGTACACCAAATTTCAATTGTCTAGCTCAAAACGGTTTTAAGTTATCTTTGACTCAGACAGATAGATGACCATTTTCCAAAAATATGTTTTTCGAAATAAATAAGGTCTAAAACGTGGAGATTCGTCAAAATCTCGAGTTCAGATTTTTTGACGATTACGATACTTTCTCTATACTACGTATACGAAAAATAAATTGGCGGTGGAAATTAGCAAAGAAAATATCAAATTGTAGAATTTCCTTTTCAACACTTTTATCTCCAAAATATAATCTTGCGTCTTCAAAAAATGATGGACAATACTACATTTTGTATAAATATACTTCACAGGTTAAAACTTTGAGTTTCGGAGCTATTTTTTGAAATTTTAATTAATTAAAATTAAAGCGAGTATTTGTTCATTTCATCTTTTAAAAGTATTGTGAATCAAAATGTTTTTATATATCGTTTTAAAATTTAAGAAATTATCTTTTTAATGATGTTCATTTATTTTGCATGTGAATTTTTTCCTTTAATTTTAGTAATTTCTTGCGTGCATAGTTAATTACTTTTTGACATTTTTTTTTATTTAAAAGCATTCGAAATATTTTAATTTTTGAGGGAATTATATAAAATTTTTAGAATGATACATGTATATTAAGATAAAGTTGGCTATGTATTTCGGATTTCGACTTAATATGTATATGCGGGAAATATGTATATTTGACTATACTTTTTCTGTATTACATATACGAGAAAGTAGAAAATTAAAACAGCTTGACTTAGTTAAGAAACTCGACTTATTAGCTCGTGGAAATTCATTTGAAGCAACGTAGCATCTGTAATTTTCTCCAGAAACACAACAAAATCTATCACTTTCTGAAACGATTGATTACTGGCGATGAAAAGTAGATATTTACAACATCAAAAAGATGGGAGGTAAAGCAATATGAACCAGCCCATACAATATCGAAAATTCAATTTCAATAAAAAAAATATGCCTTTTGACCAAGGTCCTTGGAGGGATTAGAAACAAATTTTACATTTTCACCAAGAAACCAAACGGTTAATACAATTTTTTTTCATCTATAAACCATCAATTTGAGAGATGCAGGTCAAGAAAGGGGCCAAAATTATCAAATGGTGTTATTAATTGTATGGGTATTATTTTCCAACATGGTAATGCAAAACCATGGAAGCTAGGTTGGGATATGTTGTCACATCCACTATATAGTCATGATCTTGCGTCTTCGAATTTCCCTTTATTTTGTTCATTGCAGAACTACATACTTAAAAAATTAATGCCGTTGATGGTGTAAAATCCAATTTAATTCAATTTCTTGTTGTTAGAAATGGTAAAATCTTATTTAATTTGGTATTTTTTAAAATAAAAGTCAGGAGTTTAATGAACATGTGATTATGATATTAACTGAAAGATGACAAATTGTCACTGGCATAAATGGACAATATCTGATTTAATAAAATTGTATTTTCAAGTAAAAATTTTGAATTTCCTTCTTATTTAAAGCTCACAATCATTTAGTTGCCAACCCAATATCCTGAAATATAAGAATAGCTTAGAAGAATAGATATAATCACTAGACGTCGTGATGAATTGGTAATAAAACCAGCCAGAACAAAAAAGAACATAAAGGGCCTTAAAGACATCAACTGTTGATTTACACCAGAGGTTCCCCAATTTTTTTTTCTCGTGAACCACTTTCAAAGTTTTACTATTTTCGGTAGACTCCCTGCTGCTACATTTCTACTGTATTCCCAAAACTCCTAAAAAATATCACCCTAAATTGGGGGTGTTAAGAAGAAAAAAAAAGTAACACATTTTCTTGTATCCTATTTATTAAAATAATACTTGTGGTTATACAAAATTATAAACATTTATTATTACAAACAATCAACAATTGACAAAAAATCAATAATGAACTCTGAAATGTAAATCAACAATAAAAAATAGTCATACTTTTAATGAGACGGATGTACTTGATGAATTGACAGCAAATTATCAATATTTGGCTTCAGTTTTGTAAGAAGTAATCTCAAATATCCCCGTTCTGTGATGTTCAATCTGCTCCTTTTTATTGTTAACAGGTTGGTAACGGCACTAAAACTGCTTTCGACAAGATATGACGAGGGAAACGCTATCAAAAATTTTCTCGCAATTTCCCACAGCCCAGGATATTTTTCGGGTATTTCTGCCTGCAGCCAAAATGTTTGATAGCCTTTTTTAAATTTCACCTTCAGTTTCTCGTTGGTGCTGAGCTCAAGTAGCTCTTCTTGTAATAAATACCACATTCGCCTCTTCCGTTTCATCAAATGGGGTTATTATCGATAAAATAATTTTCCATAAAGTTTCTGCTAGTTTAAAGTGACATTTTAAAAAATATTTATTGCTTCGTTTTAAACAAAGTAATTTTTTTAAATCAGAAATTCTTGTTTCTCAATGCGCGCTAAAAAAAATAGATGTTCCAAATTCAGTAATTATTACTTACTTTTTTGTTATTTCGTTTATTTATCCACATATCCATGAAAACATTAGATGTATTTACTTAAATCAAATTATAATTAATATCAAAATTGAATTTTTTAGAGGTATCTTCTGTTCTGGAGTCAGAATCGACACTCAAAATAAAAAATTTTAAACAACGTGCAGGTTAATTGTCTAAAAATGATTAAGGCGAATTCAAACATACTAAAACTTAAACTGTTTGTTTAATTCTGGAATTAGGAAGTCCCATCATTGTGTGGCGAATAAAGCAGCAGACTGTAATAGTTTGTTGTAAATTACAATTCTTTGCAATTATCTGTACAGCTTGAATACAAATGATATTCGCATGAAGTAATGCGTAGAAGAATCATGAAAAGGATCGGTGAATGCTGGAGTTCAATCGAATGGATTTGAAACTTTAATATGATAGGCGTTACAAATTCTTAAATATTTTATATGTAGCCGTCGACTCGAAACTTTCTCGTACACTCTCTAATAAACACGATTAATGCAAAACATAAAGAGCTAGATAAGTAAAATTTGGTACTCATCAATTGGTTGACCAATGGTTGTGTTATCTTCTTTACCTTTATGTATAAAGTTGTGGTCCTTAGGCAAGGCTGTAAAGGCCACGATTGCTCAGATATTTATTTTCTGAGTCCTACAAATAAGAGGTATGTATTTCGTAAATCAGTAAAGAAAACCGTTATTTATATATTAATACCCGCGTGCCATTGGTGCACAATAATTACGAAAAAGCCTATTAATGTGCACTATTGGCAATTTCTTTCTTTCTTTTTTTTAAACTTGGATGAGGTTAATATATATGCAACAGAAACCGAATATGCATTTTGAGCGAATTTTTTCCCCACAATTGACTCTAAAATTGGCATAAAACACGTGATTAATCAATTGATATGCACTAAATTTTATTTATCTAGCTCTTTATGTTTTACTATTATTTGCAATTTTTATTTGTAAGACAAATGAACCTCTTGAGAGTGGGTTTCGTTACAAATCTGATAGAAATCTGTAAAACCGGTGTAAATTTCCTCCATCTAGCTCAAAGTATTTTTATATTTTCGTGATCACAGACAAGCATAATTCGGATTAAGGGAAATCTAAAGCGTGGAAATTCGCCAAAATCTCTCTTTTAAATTTTTAGATGATTTCAATTCTTTTTCTTTGTTATACTTCGTCTACAAGAAAAAAAAAAGTAAAAAAACGTAGTAATAAATTCTCATCGTTGAATGGATACTTTTCAATTTTTAACTGATGTAAAAAATCACTTTTATGCGATAATAATTTCTGAAATCATTGGTGTGAAAAACCACATAATTAAGGGGAAAATGATAAGCTGTCTGTAGAAAAAGACAGTCGGTACATTTCGCATAAGAGGAATCATTTTTGACCGCACACTGAAACAAGTGACTTTCTTACGCGAGCGTATGCACGAAGTCCAAGAAAGAATATTCCCTATGCTTTACGATGAGAGACATTTTTTCTTTATGTCTCACTCTCCATATTTTTTTTTTAAGAAAATAGATAACAATAATGTAAATGTAAGATGAAAGCAAAAGTTTTAGAAGAGTGCTTTAATCTAATTTATTGAATTTCAGATTTTATAGCACAATTATAAAAGTTACCTTCCAAATTTACAATAGACCCATCTCTTTTGTAATTGAATTTATTTTATTCAATAACAAAACACTTAATAGCATTTAGCAACAGGATAATTGCTCGTACAGTTTTTTTTACATAAATAATTTAATTTTTTAAATTTATGTACTTATTAATCATCTTTGGGGACCAGTTCGTTCACCAGAAAGCATTGCTGAATTTCAGTTAAATTTTATATGCGTTTTTTGATGTTCGTAATTCTGCCGAATTATTTTAAGTACCAGATTGCGATAAATACAAAAATTGTGTAATTTGAATAACTTTATATCACACTACCATTAAAAACATAACTGTCCGGGTCATCAACTTTCCGAAAGCACTTCATCATTTGCAATGTTTTAACTAATTTTCTTATTCCAGATGTAAATTGAGGTAAAGCCAGATTGTAAACAGAATCTTTAATTTTCAACAACAAAAGAAAGTCACAAGAATAAATATTTATAAACAATGAAAATGGTTTGAATTTCATTAAAACAATGAAACCCATTGTTGAAAATTATTCAAAAGAATATTTTTAATGTTATATAAATAAAAAAAAAACTTTATGCACATTCCTGTCATTCAAGATCAAAGTATGTTTGAGATGTTGTTGTTGTTGTTAACGGCACTTGTCATAGACAAGCTCACTGACTTTAGAAGTCAGTGATTTTAAGCGAAGGGTGCATCTTCTGTTTTTCAGTAGTGTCATCTAGGGCCAAGAGTACGACTCAGCTACACACACATCACGAACCTTTTCACGGGGCGGACTTCATTCACTCATCGTAATTTAGATCCGAATCAGAGAACGATCACCCCAAATCCAGTACCCCCAGTTCTATTATTCTCGACATGGAGGACATTGTATATATATATATATATATATATGTTACAGCAGGCTGATACATTAAATATCCAATGTTTACAGATTTATGTTGTCACTTGGTAACATGTAATGTATTTCTGTCACACAAATTTTTATTATTTTATAATTATTTTATAATTATCGTACTATTGATTATCAGAGACCAAACTCCCAAAATGTTTAATGATTTTTTTTAAAACTAATACTTATGACAAATTAAAACCTCGAAAAAATGGTCGTGATTTAAATGCACTTTTAAACGTTTTTATTTAATATCCACAGTTTAACTTTTTAAAAAAGCGGTTTTTTTTGTAGTCGATTCTTCTACTCCTTTTCTAACATTCTATATCTCTGATAATTTGTACAATTATTGTCTCTCACTTGGCTCTTATTTATTAATTTAAAGAATATTAGTTTATCAGAAATGGCATTATCTTGAGATTTATTTGTAGATTCAGTAAATTTTGTAATCTTAATTTATAGAAGATATAAATTCTTTAAAAATGTATTTTTCGAACTGAGGGGGGTCTAAAACGTAACATTCGCCAAAATCTCGATTTCAAGTTTTTTGACAATTACAATACTTTTTCGTTACGAGAAAATAAAAAAGGGATAAAAGTATGAGTTTTAAACGTCAGTCTTATGACGATTGTTTTTGATAAATTCTCATTTAAAATAATAACAATTTATTTATTTAATTTTATCATTCAAAGGCTTTCTATATTTTTAATGCATTATCATGACATTTGTATAATAGGTCTTTCGAGTTTTTTTTATATGTGTTTTGGTTTTAAATATTTTTGAGAAAGACCAAGCCTATCGCAAATTTATAATTTAAAGATACAGCTCTTTTAGACATAATTTCTAATTTGTTCAACTCTCTCAAAGTTCTTCTGAATCTTGTTCTAGAAGACCCCATTGTTTTATTTATTGATTCCGGATGTTTCCGCTAACTCGATTCAATGAATTTTCAAGTAGGAAGAATTCCCTTGCGGTCAAAAAAGGTTTCTCTTTGTTCATAAATCTATGTTCCAACTGTCAGAACAAAATATTTGTGTTTTCAGCACTCGTGAAGCATTCGAAATATTGAGATCGTCTGTTTCTAAGTTGATCTGCAGACGAAAAGGAATTCCATATATAGTAAGAATTATTTTTTCAAAACGATTCTTTTTTTCATTTGTTTCAATATTTACAACAGTTCTTTTCGCATACGAAAAAAGAATTTTTGTTTTATGTGTTCCTGTTTTAGTATTTTTAATTTCTTTTGACTGTTTCATTGTTTCAGATGACCATTGTACGAATAGTTTTTAAAACAATGGTTTTGTTTCAAAAAGTTTTTGACTTAGCGGATTATTTTTCTTTTTACGCAAAAGACATTTTTACGATGATTTTGTAAGACATTATGAATATTTGCTTCGATATGTATTCCTGCTAATTTGTCTAAGGCTATAAGTGTGTTTCTGTTAGCGGAATGTTTGTAGAATTTTATTGTTTATACAAGCAATCACGATACTTCTATTTGGAAATGTCAACATTGTGATCAAAATATCGCTTGTTTGTATCCTTCTTTTACTTACGGTGCAGAACTAAATAAAATTCTGTTGAAAACCTGAGGCAATATTTTTGCGCTTCTTACCTTACGAGAAAGAAGCTCTTTTTACTTTACATATACGAAGTATATAGAATGTATTGTAATCGTCAAAACACTTGAAATTGAGATTTTGTCAAATCTCCATGTTTTAGATCTTCTTGAGTACGAAAATCGCATTTAAAAAATATCTATATATCTGTAATCGATAACTTAAAAACATTTTGAGCTAGACAGGTGAAATTTGGTATTTTTTCAACAATAAATTTGTACATTTCTATCTAATCCATTCAGAGCAATTCTGTCTGGCTGTTCGGATATAAGCTAACATGAAGAAGTCTAGATAAATAAAATTCAGCGCACAGATTTAACAAAGGGTATCAACAATGTCTGTCGGTCTGTATTTTCAAAAATATGCAATGCGCAGAAAAATGCAGTGATTTAAATATAATGTATTTGGTATGTAGTGCAAGTGTAATTCTGTGCCAAATTTTTGATTCAGTCGGTTGGGAAAAACGTTTAAAACATAAATTAGATTTTCGAATACTATTAATCGCATGCCAGGGATTAATTGCTGCAAAACAGGCAAATAATCACACGATATATTCAATAAAAGTGCTAAATTCACGCCAATGGTTAATATTTTGTAACTATTGTACGCCAATGCCATGTAAGGTATATAACATCTTTATTAGAGAGTATGCAGGAAAGTTTTGGGGAGACTACTCCCACTAGTTTCCTTCGCCAGATTTATCTTAAATTCTTCAAACAAAAATTAGGTATCTTTATTTATTTTAATTTAATAACTATAGAAAAATTTTTTAAGTAGCGAATATTGTGAGACATTAAAATAACGAAATGCTTTATTGCGAAATATTTTATTCGATCTTTGTAAAAGGTGCTTTTTTGGAATCTTGTGCATAAAAAAAAATTAAAGCTAATAGTAGCTCTAAGCAAAATGATTTAAAAAAATCTTTAACTTCTATTTCAGTCTAAGTATTTTAATACATAGTTAGCCAGGATTCTTGACTTGAGAATCTATCTGGCATATACGAAAAAAGGTGTGTGGGAGAGGGAGGTGAGATGGATGGTTTGGTTTGGTTATATTAACGTCCCTTTTGAAGCAACACTAGGGCTATTTTGGGACGGACCTCGTAAATTTGAACCACGGTCAGATGACGAGAACAACACCTGAGCTGGCACCCCCCTCTCCACACCACACCACACCAGCGGGAGAACGTTTGGTCATGACGGATTTAACGTGCAACTGACCCCCATACACGACGGTTCTTCGGTGGAATCGGGTCACGAACCTGAAACCCTCCGGTTCCGAAGCCGAGACCTTACCACCAGGCCACCGCGGCCCGGAGGTGAGATGGAAGAGAGGACTTACTGATTTACAAGATATGAAAAGCTTGGAAAAATTCATTAAATCGATACTTTGAAACTTGAATGATTTAAATTTGAATGCATCCAAAGACTGGAAACCCAAAATTAAATGGCCCTTAAGGGGAAAAAAAAATTACAGGCTCCACTCCTTTTTAAATAATGGGGTCCTTAAGCAGTTGCTTGCCTTGCCTATTTGATAATTTGGCCTTGATATGAGGCATAATGCCTTAAAACTTGTTCGTGCTCAAATCCGTCCGTCCACCCAACATTTAATGGTGCAAGAGCCATATTTGTTCATAGATTTAAGTTTAGTTTGAAAACGTAAAAAATATGTACATTTGTTTATATCATAATTAATTCTTACTAACTGCCTTTGTCAATCAATGGTTAGCCGCGAATATCTGCTGTATTTAATTTCTATTAAATTCGCTTTGACGTAAGTCCATTCCATTCCATATACCAACCATATCGCCACCGTTGTTTCAAAACAGACAATTGCCTAATATCCACAACTTCGGTGACGGACAAAATTATTTATATATTTTCAAGGTAGTTTAATTTTGTGTTATGATTTGATTTACAAGGACCATGTAAATGATTCAAATCAAAAGCAAGGATCATTTACATTTCGGAACATTATTCTAATCTAAATTTTTTAGCAGTTCGTTGAATAACTCATAAGCCAAAACTTTTGGAAGACTGTGAATTATAACATTTGTATTCAGAAAGTTATATATTCTTTTAACGTCTAATTAAAAAGTACTTTTAAATTTTTACTTTCTTTAACACGAAGTTCATATAAAGAATTTTGTGTAATCAACAAAGGATTTGAACTCGAGATTTTGACGAATCTCCACGTTTCAGATCTTTCTAGGTCTGAAAAATACTTTTTTGATATTATATCTGTATGTCTTTGAGCAGCACGATAAGTCAAAAATGCTTTGAGTTAGAAAGCTAAAATATGGTATACAGATTTGATATGTAAGGTATAAATGTATATCAAATTTGAAACCAAATCCATTAAGGGTAGACCAGCATCTGTTGGTCTATTCTTTTGCATGCATATAAAGGCACTAATTGAAAAGAGGTTACGATGATAGTAACTTAGATAAATGAAATTTAGTTCGCAGAGTTAGCATCTAAAGTAAACTGGTGTGCAAAACTTAAGCAACAGGTATGTTTTTTGCCATAACTTCACGAGAAATTATCTGAGAATGAAATTCAGAAATGAGATACAGCATTTTGTTCTGAACGAATGACGAAAGCATAGTTGCGCAGAAATGAATACAATGCATACAGTATGGAATCAAACAAAAAGGGCTTTATTGAACTCATAGTATCGTTACACATGATTGTCTGTCCAAGAGGAAGAACAGCAAGCAGATGTTCCTTAGTATGGGATATGCCCTCCCCTTACAGCAATGGTTGCTTCGTACCGTCTCCCCATACTCAGCACCAGATTGTCCAACAGTTCTTGAGGTAAGAGTACCCATTCCTCAATCAGTATCTCTTTAAGTTGTCGGGTGTTCCAAGGAGGATGTAATCGTGCCGCAAGGCGTCTCCCCAAAGCATCCCACACATGTTCTATCGGATTTAAATCAGGGGAGCAGGCCAGCCAATCCAATCGAGTGATATTTTCACTTTCCAAGAGCTCCTCAACAGCATGAGTCCTGTGTGGCCGTGCATTGTCATCCATAAAAACGAAGTCTGATCCAATGGCATCTCGGAACAGACGCACATGGGGAAGGATCACCACCTGACAATAGCGATCTCCAGTTACAGAACCTCTGTCGAAAACGTGGAGCTCAATCCTCCCATTCATCATAATGCCTCCCCAGACGACAACTCCTGGACCACCGAAACGGTCTCTTTCCGTGATGTTACTGGGATGAAACCATGTCCCGACCTCTCTCCAAATCAACTGGCGTTGGGAATCGCTTGTAAGGGCGTGCTCCCCTGATTTAAATCCGATAGAACATGTGTGGGATGCTTTGGTGAGACGCCTTGCGGCACGATTACATCCTCCTTGGAACACCCGACAACTTAAACAGATGCTGATTGAGGAATGGGCACTCTTACCTCAAGAACTGTCGGACAATCTGGTGCTGAGTATGGGGAGACGGTGCGAAGCAACCATTGCAGTAAGGTTAGGGCATATCCCATACTAAGGAACATCTGCTTGCTATTCTTCCTCTTGGACAGACAATCATGTGTAACGATACTATGAGTTCAATAAAGCCTTTTTTGTTTGATTCCATACTGTATGCATTGTATTCATTTCTGCGCAACTCTGCTTTCGTCATACTTTCAGAACAAAATGCTGTATCTCATTTCTGAATTTCATGTCTCTCAGATGATTTCTCGTGAAGTTATGGCAAAAAACATACCTGTTGCTTAAGTTTTGCACACCAGTGTATAAATCCTTATCAAATTTTAAAACATATATTCACAGGGGATGACCGTCTGTTGATCTCACAAGTACATATGAAGTATAACTTAAAAATGCAGTGATTTAATCGCTTCATGGGCATTGGAAAGGTTACTTCCCACTTATATGATCTTACGAAATACACCTGCGGGAAGCTCAAATCCTATTATCACATATTGGACTAGCTGTTGCATTGTTAGTATACAAAAGTTATCTGTCGTATCAAACTACAAAGAATTGAATCAGTGTTCCTAACTAAGGAAAGTGTTGCTACAATAAAATGGATGGAAAAGGAGGCTGTTGATTAATGCGCATAACACAGCTATTATGAGATCTGTAAAGCGGACTGAAAAAAGATGGTACTAAAGGTAAAGTGCCTTGCTCAAAATCTGTTGCTGTATACAACGATATCATGAGAGTATTGATCGCTTTTGTCAAAGAAGAGATATCAAATAGGAAGGATATGAAGAGCAATGGCGCTGTATCTTTTATTTTCTTATTTACCTTTGCATCTTAAATACTTTTATATTGTGTCAAATGAACAAAAGAAAAAGAAGTTTAGATCAACTGGTATTCTGTATAGCATTAGATCGTCAGCTAACAGATGGATATTCATCAAGTAAAAGGAAAGGCTGTCCTGCAGGCTATCAAACAAAAAAGTATGGGGTTCCGGATGATGTGTGCTTAGCCAGTGTGGGAAATCATATGCCAAAGTTGGTTTATAATTATATACGATATAGGAAATGAAGCACGAATTCCTCAGAAAAGAGGACTCATTACATGCCTACAGAAGGTGAAGTATCCTTGTGCATCGCTACATTCTTCCCACCTTTTGACGGTAAATAATCACTTTTAAATTGAATTCTTTTCATGATCGTAATTGGTTCCGTGGGAAGCATACTCCCCATCCCTAGAATTTAAATGTAAACATAGAATTCAGATAAATGAAATATATTTCCTTAAGTGCTATTGCTTAATTGATAATAAGAAACAAAACAAAACAAAACAAAAAAAGAGAGGAATTCAAAAGAAAAATAAATGGTCCATGAAAAGATTAAACATATGAAATTTGGTATGTGATAGTGTGACTTCAGTTTAAGTTCTATTAAATTTTGTTTCTGAATGGTCGATTAAAAGACATTCAAAATACCAAATTGGATTTCTAAGACGTATATTAACAGCATCCCTGGGATTAATCACCCACTCCCCCCCCACACACAAATGCCACAGATCGCATTCGCTTATCCGTTTTTCATCTTTTATTCGCCAGTGGCATGCGTTTGGTACACAAGTGAGCTTATTAAAGAGTACACGAGAAAGCATCAGAGTGACTATTTCCGCAAGAATTATGTGTGAGTCTCAAATTGATTCTCTTGAAACTGACGAACAATTAAATGCTTTGCTATTTCTGTTTCTGATAAAATTTACTATTTAAAAACCAATTATAGGGAGATTAATTTTAAATTAATAAAAAAATCCTCTTTTGAGATTGTGAGGAGCAGATCTAGATTAAACCCACTTAGTTCCCCCAGGGACTAGAAATCTTGGGGGCCTCCTTTTATTTTTTCCCAACATCCAAAATCAAAAATGTTTTTAATAATTTTAACTTTGATTTCTATAAATAGTTTCAAGTAACAAACTTTTACAAGCTAAAAAAATGCAAAATAATTAATTTCGAGTCATTTCCAGGAAAGTTTTTAGAAATATCTTGCAAGTAAAATAAGTGAAAAATAGTTAAAAATAATTTTGGATAAAATAGAAAACAAATAACAATTATTATTTATAAACGTCGATTATTAAACAAATGTCAATCTAATAACTATTTAATTATAAGATCTGGCATTTTTTTTAAGATTAGAAACTAAATATCTTTTAAGAATCCCTCACAAGGCAAAAAAAAAAAAATTGTAAAAATTAATAAATTAATAAACCTATTAGAATAATATTACAAAATTTAAACAATACTTTTATTTGAATGAGTTCTGATTCATTAACCTAAAAATTAAATCAGTTAAAATTAAATTTAATTAATTAATTCACAAAATAAAATTTCTTTGAAAACACTACAAAAAATTCAAATCTTCAGAGTTGTCAAAGTTGCGGGGCCTCTACGCAGCTGCCTATATGGCCTATCTATTAATCTAGCCCTGTAAAGGAGAAGAAAATTTGAATTGATTAAGGGTCGTAGGATACTTAATAAAGGCATGAATATGTAACTAAGATGTAAAAAAAATTATTAATTTAATTTTTCAAAGAAAAAATTCAACAATTGAAACGAGTAAAGCAATACATTTTCCTTATAAAAATGAGCCATTTGCCATTTTTAAGAAGAAAATATGACCACCCGTGATCAAAAAGCATTAATTCATTACACCTAAAACCCTTTCTATACTTTACTATGCATTAGCAAGATGCATTTCCGCAACAATGGAAATATCTTCCGGTTCTGAAGAAAAACAAAAATAGATATATCAGTAAAAGGCATTGAAGGCATCTCTCGTAGAAGGCGTGACTTCTCAGAAAAGACGTGGTTGGTCAGCGTATGTGACGTCACTGTCAGTGAGAGTGTAAAATAATTCTGTTTCTGATATTACGAAAGAAAATATAAGGACCCACTTGTTTTAAGAAACCATAAAGTGACCGAGTGATTTCAGCGTGGTAAAGTAACGCGGATATCTTAACACGTTTATGTCGTAAAAATGATAGCGACCAATCATAAAAAAAGTAGTAGCATTTAAAAAGCAGCCTGAGAAATGAGATTTTGCTTACAATAATCGGTCACATAGCTCGGAAAGTGATCTTTAATTTTTCAAAATTTCCACATTTCAATTAAGGTAAGATTGTTTTATTTGTATATTTTAATCTGAAAATTTGAACTGGATTAATAAATCCCAAAACATACTTTTTTTTCAATCGATATATTATTACAGATTTCTAATTATTTTTTGTAGATATTTTTTTCATTATTTGTGAAAATCATCATAATGTTGTCATGTTAAAATAATAATTTAAACATAAATAATAATACCTAGTAGAAGAAAATAACATTTTTTTTTACTCTATGAGAAAATGGAATAATTCATATTGGATTCATAGTTTTCAATATTTTTAAAATTGTTTGATATAGGAAAATCTTTTAAATTTTTCAACTTATTCAGTTATTCATAAATTGAAATCTCAAAAGAAAATTTAAATTTAAAGGTGTTCGAACTTCTAACTCTTAACTTTGTAACATAGGGACTTTTTAGGATTTATTCATTTATTTTTATTTTATTTTTAAAATTTGCATATCGCAGCGCATATGCTTAATCATATCGCAGCGACAACTTTACATACACACAAAGTGGATAAGGCATGTGATTGCTTTAGGAATTAAATTTTCAAAATGTGCTGTAAAATAATTATATTTTTTGAATTGATTAAGTACAGATTGACAAAATACCTCCGAAACAAGCATATGCTAGTTAAAGGTCAAAATTTTTGAAAGTTGAAAGAAAAATAACCTTTTTTTGGGTGGTGGTGGTGGTGGAGGAGGATTCTAAAGAATTAGCGTTATACACCAAAAGTTCATCTATGATTCGTTCAAAATCTTTAAGACCATTTTTAAAAATATATTATCTAGCTCCTGAATTAAGAAATATGACATGTTTCCATCTAAGCATTAAACATTATAGTTTAACTAATAAATAACTGCAAAACATTTTTAAATAAGCAAATATCTTATTGTGTTGTTCAGAACTTACAGAAAATATTGAAAAATTGTTGCTTCAAATTTGAAAAATAATATTTATAGACTTTCATTTCTGATATTTTTTGTATCAGAATTTGCAAAAAGAAACTTCTAAAGGTGGAAAATGGCACTGAAAGTAGTGATAAGGCAAATATAAAAATCCCTATAATTTCCCAACGAATGAACTTAGACACATAATTAGATGGTTTCATAAAGAAAAATATTCGAAAAAAATGCAGTGTACAAAATAATTCACCAAAAATCGACTTTCTAACGCAGTCACCTATTTTAATAATATTGCAACTTGTATGAATATAAATACTTTAACTAAAACAATTAAAAATAATGTTGTAAAATATGCCATAAAATATTTTTTCTAATTATTAAAAGAAAATGATTAATTTGTTTAAAATTTCGAAAGCATATTTTTTGAATTTCAATTGTTGTAAATATAATTTTCCTGCAATGATATGCTACGAAGTTTTTCAGGACAACTGCAAACAATTTTATATTCATTGTGTAATTAAAAGTTCGAAAAAACTTCACAATTTTACTGAATTTATTTCTTTGATTAAAACTTCCTTTCTGAATAGTCATTTGGTATCCAAGAAGTAACTACGGGTCAAATTTAATAATCCTTAGACCCAACGATTTGCTATATTTTGAACTATTTTTTCATCACGTGTGTCAATGATGCAATTTACAAAATATAGTACACCAGTTAATAGAATTAATATCCTAAAGATGTGAGTGTGGTTCCCCTATCTCCAAAATACTTTCTAGAATATATCTAATGAACGTATTATTGTCCCCAACTCTAGCATAAAATTATGGGCTTGGGCAAGACCATGAATGCTCATGGGAGCTCAAATTTTTATTTCCAGTCTCAGCATGGGAGTGATGTGCATCGTAGTATCATAAAAAAAACCGGTGCTTGTGTATTAATTGTTGACAGACACTAGTTTTTAAATATCGATCTTGGCTTTAATTTAATGCTTCTATTGAGTCTAGGATGCGAATTTTGGCGATTAATTGCTGGTAAACGGTTAGTACACAAGTAACCGAAAATCGAATATATATTTTGGACCTCTTTTTTTACGGCTTGGGCCGCGGTGGCCTGGTGGTAAGGCCTCGGCTTCGGAACCGGAGGGTTTCAGGTTCGAGACCCGATTCCAGTGAAGAACCGCCGTGTAAGGGGGTCTGTTGCAAGTTAAATCCGTCCTGACCAAACGTCCTCCCGCTGGTGTGGTGTGGAGAGGGAGGTTCCAGCTCAGGTGTCGTCCTCGTCATCTGACCGCGGTTCAAAATTACGAGGTGCGTCCCAAAATAGCCCTAGTTTGGCTTCAAACGGGACGTTAATAGAACTAAACTTTGCGGCTTATTGAAACCAAAATCTAATACGAGACCCGATTCCACTGAAACCAAAATCTACTACGGTTTTAGTCACATATCAAATTTCATTTAGTTAAGCTATTGCGTTTTTCAGTTATTATATTTACATGCATACGGAAGAACAGACTGTCAGACGATCAACTTAGTGAGGGATTTGGCCTTAAATATGATACGGAACTACATTTTAGATATTAAACGTGTAATTTTTTTTTTTTTTTTTGCATTTTTGTAATTATTTTCATTTATATTCGGACAGATTGAATCTTCTGAATGCATTTCGCGCAAAATTTGATAGAAATTTACAAACTTGATGTAGTGTCCGGATATCAAATTTTATCCATATTACTCAGAGTGTTTTTGAGCTATCGTATTCACCGACATACAGAAGTCTAAGAACGTGTATTTTGAATTTTTTGGGGGATGAGGGGGTCTGCAAATTTTCCAATTTCTCGAGTTCGACTTTTTTAACAAATGATTTTTTTTCTTTGTATATTTTGTATATCAGGAAGCGGAAATGATTCGATTCTTTTTTCGAAATAAGCATTACAAAAAAAAAAAAAAAAAAAAATCAAGACACATTTTTTTATTGTATTACACATAGTAAATATAACTCTTCCTATCTATAAAATATCACTCTCTATTCAACAAAATTATTGAGTGAATGTTTAACAAGTAGATCAACTTGATTTTCACAAAAACTAAAACTAATTTTTTTTTATCATGTTGGTATTATGATGTGTAAGTAAATTTTTTTCTGAATGTTATACATATACTAATTCAGGTAGTCTGATATAATTATTTGACAACTGTCAAATACAGATACAGTATATAATGTTTTCAAATTACATTTTTTTAATAAATTTTCTATGATTTTTTCAAAACTTTCTAGAAAATTCATATGTTTTTCTTACATCAACCATTTCCCCTTGTTATAAGATAACTATATTAATTAATTTTATGACTAATCTTAGAAAGAAAACGAATTAGAATAAGTTACATTCCACCAACATTAAAATAACAATAACTTTTTTTAATACATACATTAAAAAGCATTAAAATATCAATAACTTTTTTCCTTCTCTTACAGAAATCTATATATTTAAAATAATTTTAAAAATAATAAAAGATTAATCCCCCACCACAATTTGATCAATTTCAGTTTTTATTTCATATTAGTTAATATAGTCGGCATTGTTCGGGACAAAATTATTTTATGTATAATATTTTTATAAACAAAAACTTTTTCAGGATATAGAGAGAAATTCTGAAAAGTATAGTAGAATAGTTCGAAGTCTTAACGATACTTAGTAAAAAAGGATCTGCGAAGTTCCTTATTTCTAAATTATAAAAATTAAAGAATTAATTTTTACTTTACTCCTCTGCCAGGAATCTATATATTTAAAATAATTATAAAAACCAAAGAATCAATTCCCCAGCCTAAACCATTGGTTTAATTTCGACATTTTTTAATTCATAAGCTCATGAATCTTTAGATATGCCATCTAATGGTCTGTTCTTTACACTACTGATTTTTGGAGAAAAAAAACTGCTTAGAGACAACACTCAAAATACTTAGACACAGTTGTGTGATTTGTTGTTGGTGGTGTTTCTAATAGTACTTGTGTTGGCAAGCCAGCTGACGAAGACAGCGATTTTAAGCCGAGAGAGCGTCTCTTGTTTTTCAGTAGCACCATCTATTCGATTTTAAACAGTTTACCGATTCTGTTCATTTTTATTTCATATAAAAATTTATAATTTTATAATCCGTAGATTCATTATTAATGGTAATCTGCACCTCCACCTCAAGAGATATCATAAAATAAATAATAGAGTCTCCCAGATTCAACAACACCGATTTTACAAATTAATTTTGGCATTTTTAAAGCAAAGCTAACCACTTTTGTTCTATAGGTTTATTTATTACAACTGGTATAAATTAAAATAAAAGTTTATTTTATTATGATAAGATTTAGCTCATAAAAATTGCTTGACATGTTTAAATTAATACTATTAATATGATGAACAATTAGATATTCATCGACATCGGCTATTAGATAATAATCTAAATTTCAGCTGATGTAAAAATATTTTCTTTGCATTTTTGTTTCTTAAATGATTGCCGGAAGCATTCAAGTTGATGATTTACAGAAATACTGTCAATGCGAAAGATATTTTCTAATTTTTTTAGTGTATTTTTACTGGCAAATATAAAAAGCATTTGCTGGAAGGACGTAATACAAAATCGTCTTTAATTACATTACTAATGACAGAATGGAAGTTTTGGATAAAATCGTTTTAAACTTTCTCATATGATAAGAATATAAGGAGAGCATTAAAATCTTTAAAAAAATGTTAGTTCAAGATTTTAATGAATTTTCCACATTTCCTTATATTCCTATCGATAAGATTTTCGGAATTATGGTTGTCTGCGAACATAGTAACTTATAAATTTACTGAATCTGAATCACGAAATTTGGTATATGCTTTTAATACCAATATATATCAAAATTCGAGGGAAATCTGTTGAAACACCGGTGGGAGTGGTTTTCCCAAAACTTTCTCGCATATTATCTAATAAAAGTGTCATGCCAGAGAACGCCTTACTAGCTATGAAATATTAATTCTTTACTCAAAATGTTACTCAAAATTAAATAGAAATCTGTAAATTTGTGGTAAAGACCGCACGCAATATTTCAGTCATCTAGCTCAAACCGTTTTTAAGTTACCTCTATCACAGACAGACATTTTCCAAAAATCAGGGAGATTCATCAAAATTTCAGAGTTCGAATTTTTTGACGATTACTGTACTTTCTCTATGCTACATTTATGAGAAAGTAGAAAAAACTATCTAGTCATTCAGTAAACGATAACTCAAAAATATAAAGAGCTATATAGATGAAATTTGGTGTGTATATTTTTTTCATTGAAACTGTAGACATATATTTTATTGAGCAAAATCAAGCTATGGGGGCTTTTCTTGGTCTTCATATTCTTATATATGTAGGCACAATAAGTCCAGAATACAATGGCTTGGAAAAATAAAATTTCATGTGCGTATTTTCGTATAATGTGTGGTCAAAATATACAGTAAAACCTCGCTTAATAAGTATAATTCATTTCTGAATCTTACTCGTAATTTGAAACACTCGTTTAGAGAAATTCCTTTTTCCAATAGGATCATTATGGTTTCACTGACATTTGTTCAAACCCTTCTGTGTCCCGTTCGACAACGCTATCCAGCAAAAACGTCGAACAATGTAGATATACGAGTTCTCTTCAAACAAGCACTGAATATACACTCTTACAGGCTAATCCAGGCCATGATATATTTCTCGTCACCTGTTCTGCGAAATATCACTCATTAAACGAGTCGTTTTTTACTTTTTGTTTTGCTCTTTTTGGTATTACTCATTATGAGAGGTCCTCGTTAAACAAGTTTTGACTGTAGATTTGTATCAAAACTCGTATCTAGTGGGCAA
>JAPMOR010018001.1:0-19666 GCA_026543865.1 Argiope aurantia | reverse complement strand
TTTTAAAATTGTATAAACTTTGAAACAAAAATAAGTCATTTGCCAGTGGATTAAATAAAAAATATAAGGTGGCTAAAAAGTCCATAGAAATCTTAAGAATTCATAAAATTCTGAAAAAATAGCCGAAATGAAAACCGATTTTTTGGGTTGGCATCTCTAGGTCTTGGAATTTTTGCAGGAAAAAATAACTCCAGAAACAGCCGATAGATGACGCTGGGACCAGCGACTTTGATGAAAATATGCAAACGAAACAGAGAATTAATCCAAAACCAGCTCACCATAGTATTTACATGAACAAAAATGTTAAATGCGAAGGGTAAAACTTTATGGATGAAGTTGTTTTAAGTGAGCCAAGAATAAGCGACCATTGATTTGGATAAAATCTGATTCAGAAAAATGTGAGGAGTAGAATCGGGTCTTTAACAGCGATAGACCTCATAAAGCTTGCTCAATGGTTGTGGAAAGAGAGAAGCTAGAAGATCGTGTAAGGAATAAACGACCAGTTTAAAAGATGCACGTTTGCCGCATGGTGCAACTGAATGAAGCATTAGCGTTCGAATCAACTGCAGGGATCAGTAGTGCTCCTAAAGCTACCAAACTCTTGGACTTACCAGTGTCCTCGGTACTCAATATTTTTTTAATGGAATCTTTAATCTGTATTCTTATTGGATTCTTATTTGCTGTCGATCCACAATCCACTAACATTATACCGAAAGGCAGATTCTGTATTGAGGAATATATTTGCGAGATGGCCTTTCTCGAACAGAATCTCCCCTGGGTATTTAGTATCTTATGGGCAGGTGAAACTCGTCTTCCGCTGATGGTAACTTTAATACCCATAACCCATCTGGATGACGTTTAACAAATGTGAGCACATTCAGAAACTCTGTTGTAGAACTGTTATGGATTTACAGTTTAGTTTATCGTAGAACCCCTTTTTTTTATTGAAACGCAGTGGTCAATACAAAAGGGTCCTAAGGCGTAACTACTAGCACAATATATTGTACATTTACACGATATTACTTGACATATTGAATGTTGACAACATCTTGAAGACTTCGCAATGTTATTGCTATAGAAACATTATTTAACTCATTTGCTGGAAAAGAAGTACTGTGTTTGGGTGAAAGAGATGCGCTTTCTACCATCACCTTTAAAGGGACTTGGCACCTTAAAATAGGTAAAAACGCCAGTTTTTAAATTTTGTGTTTAAATTATCTTTGGAAGTGGGTTTCAATTTTCTGAAAATTTCAAGAGAATCGGACAAATATGTTGCCAAAGCGGAAGTCAGTTTGACAGATGCGACATCAAGAATCACACTCGCTCTCACTGTTTTATTTTTTACAGTACAGTTAAACTAACATTTTTTTTTTTTTTTGCTTTGAAGTAAAGTAAAACATTTTTCTGGAAACTTCATTGTTTATTGAATATTTGTTAGTACATTTGATAACTTCACTAGACTTTTGCGTTATCTATCAAGTTTAAACCATTTTTGAAAGAAAAAAAACCCAGCTTTTTCAAAACTGTAGCATGATTTATTTATTTATTTAATTCTGATAGATTTGGAAATGCTCGGAGTTAACACAAAGGAAAATTATTTTATTATAAATGATAAGGGGCATATAGCACGCAAAATAGAATTCCCGAATAATAGTTTCAAAAAACGGTTTTGGTAATTGGCTGTCAAATTCATTATTGACACAAAAATTAATGTATAAGTATATAGGTTATATATAGGCTATATATAGGTTTCTAAAACATTTTAATTTCAACAAGGTCAAATTTACAACTGCTCTTTATATCTAATTTTGTATAATATTAAAAAAATAGTGATTAAAAAAGTTTGTACAAGCGATTTTAAATCTGTTCTTATTCAATTCGTTTTTCTAGGAACTTATTTCAAATGTTTTTAATTTATATTTTATTTAAAGGATTTACAATTATTAGTAGAAATTAATAAAAGAATTTGAGAAAAAAATAAAGAATGAATAGCATTTAAAAAAAACAAGTAATTTTTAAAGAAAAATTTTAAAATTTGAATTTTTGAACAAGACGAATATTTTTAAAAATCTAAATTTCTGAAACAGCTTATATTTAACTACAATAAAATAAAGCAGATTTTGTGGAAATTATAGAAAAAAAAATTGAGGTACCGAGTCTCCTTAAGCAAGAAGGAGCAACTAGGCACTCTACTACTCTGGTCAAAGCATTCCTCACACAGATGTATAGGGGCGATAAAATCATTGGTAGGAGTTGCAGATTTCCGTGGTTTTCACATCTGGCAACAGCAGACTTCTGGTTATGGGGTATTTGAGCTCTTTATTGTATCTATCTGATCCATCCAATATTCAGAACTGAAAGAAGCGGTTCACTGCAGGTTTTCATATATACAGCCGCTGCTGCATTTGCGACTCTCCTGCAATGCATTATCCTCTGCCACGACCTTCGTAAAACAAGGCTTCGCAACTTATTTGTAACGTCCCACGGGTGGATGATTGGCTGCCATGAACAGAATCCAGTTTTTTTCCTTGATGTTTAGGTATATTTTAAGTTCACTTAAAAATAACTTATTATTAATATTAAGACATTTACCTTGCATAAAATTCAAATTTTTTTTCCCCCTGTGTGAATAAAAGAAAAGGCATGGTAGAAAATCTTAAGGTCCTCTATAGCTTATTGACCATTTAATAACATTCGAACTTCATTTAATAACATTTAAATCACAATGTAAATTTATTAGATATATACATTGGGATATTATTGTTAATTTTTCTTGCTTTAATGGAGATTTTTTTATTTTATTAAAAATAGTTTTGTTTTTTCCCTGGAAATATTTTTTAAAGCTTAAAATTAAATTAATCTAATACTTTTTAAAGCTTTTGATGATTTTTTTATTGTAGTGACAGGTAATACATGTATTTTATAAGTTAACATAAAATTGTTTACTTCTCAAATTACTTATGAGCTTTCAAATAAAATATTAATGTATTTAATATAAAATTTAAATTTTACACCAACTAATTCTGTTGATAAAAAAGAATTACTTTCACAACTTGTTTTTTCACATTAAGAATTGTTTTCATTATATTAGTAATTCATACAATTTAATAAACTAGCTTTTATTATATCTGATTTTACATATTAATGCATTTATAATGAATTTCAATTCAATCTGTAGAAACAGTAAAAGAAAACACAAATAAAAAAAATCACACACTATTTGTGTTAAGATCACGTGATATTTATTTATATTTTTCGTATAATTAATTGGATAATACATTTATTATTTGTTTAATTTCACGTATTTGATATTTACTTTATTCAAGTGATATTTATTTATATTTTTTATCGTCTGCTATATCAATTTGATTGTTTGTTCTTATTAAAAATTGGCAACCTGTAAAATATCGTTTGATTCACAAAAAATGTTTAGAATAATTAATTTTATTTTTTTGTAGTTCTAAAGATTTAGAAAAATATGTTGCTTGGAGAGCTCGTAGCTCAAGTAACAAATAAACAACGTATATTTCTTTTTTAATCCAGTGTTTTTATTTGCGCAGCATTTGAAAAGTTAATATCCTGTTTTTTATATTCTAGTAATTTCTATTTGTTACAAAAGATTTCGAATCATAACATTTTATTTACAGAGAGACAATAACAAAATACATTTTGTTTTCTAACTTTATTATAAATTTTACACTGACAAATGAAAATAATTATAATATTAAATAAAGTTATAATACAAGCTTACAAATTACTTCTAATTTGGAAGAAATTAATAAAGAATGACTTACCTTAGGAGATTAAGAAGTGCCTAGACGAATAATTATTTTGTTTTCTTTTTGAATTATACTCCATGTATTTTATTTAAAGTTTTTAAATTCCAAAATTAAATCAGAAAAAGTGTTGATTTTTCCTATCTCCTCTCTTTTTGATATGTCCTGGAGACTGCTATTTAAAGCTGCTTTTAAGTTTTCCAATTTTTTTATATGTTGCCCTATTCATTGGAGTTTCTCTTCTTGCTTTTGATTCTGAGCAAAAGTATGAGAGTAAATTAGGGAAAATTGAAGGTACAGCATCAGGTACAAGCCTAGAAAAAAAATGAAATAAAAAAAAGTGGAATTCTTTAGATAAAAAAAATTAGTAATTTATTAAAACTTAAAAATCAAAAACAGAATTGATATTTTCTTAATACATAAACTAAAAGTTAACGTATGTTGGACAGTATTAAATAAAATCATATTGAGTATTAAATAACAAAATTTAAAATCAACAGAAACATTCATTCATCCAAAATAAATACCTAGTTCAATATTATGTTGGAATATGTATAGTAATTATTTATACTATCATTCAAGTAATACAATATTCTACATGAATTTATCAATTGATTTTACACGGTATGAAAAATTGATTTAAAAACAGTAACTTTTCTACTTTTTTAAAAAAGGTTTCAGATATTTTGTAAAATTTGCATTCATTTATAATTAAAGATTGTGTATAACTAATGATATTTAAAAATAATAATAAATATTAATTGTTTTATATATAATCTGATGATTTATAGATAAACAAATAAAAACTACATTTTCTAAACCTATATGAGCATGCAATTCATATTTTATTACAACTATATCTTAGTACTATATCTTACTACTTATTTATTATATCTTACTACTTACAAATATCATTTATATTGTTTTTACAACTATATCTAACTTTTTTACATAATATTTTAGAATAAAGTATGTTTAATCTGCTACAATCTATAGTCGTGATATATATAATTAAAAATTAAGTTTTATTATTCATTAGATGATTTTAAACATTTTATAAGAGCATAATAACAATAAATCACTTAAGTACTTTGTAAGGTTTTGGTGATAATTATTAAAAATTTCTAAAAAAAATTGCCTTTTACACTCTAGTGGTACTTGAATAAGTTCTCTTGTACTGGTATTAAACGCTTCTTTAATTGTTAAAAACTGATTTTCTTGAAAATGTTTAGCACAGACCTAAATGTTAGCAACAAATATTAGGCCTAAATCAGATTTTAAAAAATATGTATGAAGTATAATTAAAAATATACAGAAACAAAACATTTTAAATATTAGGTACAAATAAACAAAAGACTATGAGAAGTAACAATAAAACAAAGAAGTTTTTTTATTTAGCTCAAGCAAACAATACCAAAGTAATAGGAAGCATAAGCAACTAAACGTAGAGCAAACAAAAATGACAGAAGATAAATGGAAGTTATACATAATTATAAATGTTTCGCATTTCAAAAGAATTAATTAACTAAAAACTGTACAAAAAATCAAACTTACCTTACTATATTTAGTTGGTACGAAATCGTCCCGCTTTATTGCAGAGATCCATGCTTTTTTAGTATTTTCATCGCTTGGAAACGAAAATACAGAAACATTGGAGCTATTTTTTGTGTAATTACTTTTACAATTGGGAACACAGCACGCACTAGGCATCATCATTACGATAAATTAAAATTAATATGCAAAAAGATCTGAAAACTTTCAAACAACGCCAATAACATTTCCCGCTCTTCACTACGATTACGACTACCGTTTTCTACAGAATTCATCCAACCTCATGACGTCACGAGCTGAAAGCGTTGGGAGTTGTGAGGCCTTGTATTACGAAGGTCGTACCTCTGCGCGGTTGTCATCTGGAACACGTAATGATAATATAAGCGATTTAGAGGCATTCCGTTCGTTATTTCCGTATCTTCTCTTTGACGTACGTCAGCTCTACCTGTCGGCTGTTTTTTAGTTTCTTTTCTTTCCTCTGACATTAAAAAAAAAAAAATCTCTACCCCTGCAAAACTAAGCCTTAAGCCGTATTTTATTATAGTTATTTCCCCTTTTTTTAGAATTTTAAATGTTTCTACTGACTTACCAAAAATTTGCAAATATCAACATATTGATATTTGCAAATTATTTATTACTGAATTGGCCATTTATTAAAAGAAGGGCTTCATGATGTTTATTGTTCAGCCTTGCAAAATTTCTAAAACTGCCATTGCTCGGAGTGAAGTAATTCTTCGAACTCCAACAATTATCTTGAAAAAAAAAAATCACCCTGAAACATTAAAAAAAATTTTTTTAACGCATGGTTGATGTTGATCAAATGAAAATAAATTTTCATACCTTAGTATTAAATATTTTAAATTAATCAGATCTCATAAGAAAAAAATGATTTATTACATTTATCTTTGAGTACAATATAGTAAAAATTAAAATTGCGTTTTGTTTAATTTGTTCATAAACACAGAAGGCAATAAGACTAACAAATTTTCAAAATACAATTATCTGATGTTCAATTACTAGCTCATGTTATTTGAGACATATAACTAATTTTTGATATTTAAAATTTTTTAAAAATTAATAATAAATCTCATTTGTTATATTTCATCTATATACATATATCAAATGTGTTCATAATGCTGACTGTGAGTGAAATCATTCTAAAAGGTTAGTTATTTCTATTTTTTTAATATTTTTTAGTAGTTGATGGCGGAAAATTAAAAAAAAAATATTAATCAGATTTCAAAGCAAATATTAATTTGATGAATTTAAAAAAAATTGTGAAGAATTTTTTATCAAAGTTTCAAATATTTTCCAGAGAACAGATTCCCCCTTTCAGATGGCGCCACTGCACATTGCAAGTTCGAGATATGCTGGAAAATGATCTTGTGAATATGTTATGGAACAGCGAAACTAACTACCATTGGAATACTTCAATTCGGAACTATGATTTTAACCTTTTTCTCTCGATTTAAGACAAAATGTCTTAAATTCATATATTCAACGAAAATCTAAATTATCAAAGCAAAAGAATCTTTGTTTTTTAACTTGATTTGTTAATTAATCAAGCATTGATATTGATATGTTAATTAACACAGTATCAGATAAAAATTTATCTTTCTTTGTGAAAGTGCCCTTTGAATAGAAAATAGAAGAAAGTGTATTCAAATCATATAAGAGTATATAACAAAAATTATTTTACCATATAACTGCTGAGCTAATTATATTAGTCATTACATTACACTTGAATCCTATAAAAACGGAACCTACTGTTATAACTTTATTTAGTTTATAAGGGTATAACAGTTATAAATTTAATATTTTATTCTGTGATTTAACATGAAAATAATTGAGTCAAAATGAATAAACTTAAAGGAAATATCTTAGTTAATTAAAGCACTGTGTTATAAACTATAAACAAATTATTTTCTTTAAGAGAAGCCTTTTAAAGTAAACTGATAACTTCTATTTCGGAATATTTTTATTCCTACACCATTTCTGAAGACAAAAAAGCAAACAAAAGCGTTTCCGAATACTCCTGAAAAACTCTGCTCTATGTAATACTAATAATAACATAATAAATATATAATAAAATGTGTTTAATATAATAAAATTTTTATTTTTGAAATTAATTAATTAAATAAATAATTATAAAATATTTGATAGATGTTTAATACAAACTTTAGGGAAAAAAACCAAATTATTTTAAATAGTACAAATATTACTTGAAAAGCACTCAGTTAATTGTGATTAAACTGATCTAGGCTTTTTCTAATAACTTTAAAAAAAAATTAATGGAATGACAGAAAAATCTTTATTGAGAATCTAAGTAAGATATTCATCAAAACTGAAGAAAGCATTTCTACTTGAATGATAAAATCACATACAAATATATATTTTCCTATAAAAAGAATCTTTGGTAGGTTCCCAAATAAGTAATGAAAAAAAAAATTAAAAACCTAGTACATTAATATTTATTTGCTTTTAAAATGTAGCAAATTAAGCAGGTCGAAGTATCAGCATTAAAATAATATAAGAATTAAGAACAAATCTGAAAGACAAATAAGCAGATGATTCAACATGATAATATTCATAGTCCAATAAGTATTTACATGACAAGTATGATGCAAAATGAAGCGCTATACTGGATAAAATGTAGGGGCCTAGATCTGTCGAATTTGATTTTCAGTTACTTCTTGGACTGTTAATACTTAATAACATAGGATTTTTCTAAAAATGTAATTAAATTTTGAAGTAACTGAAATTAAAAATTTTTTTTAACAATTTTCCACCATTTCTTCAGAATAAATTATCGCCCTAAAATAGTTTTTATAGTTTTAAAAGGGAAAAAAAAATATTTTTTCAATCATAGCAATTTTTTTCTGTACATTTTCTTCTCAAGTTTTAACAATTTTTTTAAAAATTTTGAAATATTTTCAACAGTTTTTTATTTTTTTAAGGAAAATCAATCAACCTATTTTATCATTAAATGTTTTACTAATATAGTAAATGTTCTTTTTACCAATCTTAAAGTTATGATATAAATTATTGTTTTCTTTGGACAATAATTCCAAAGCAGAAACTTCCCCGTGTTCTTTATTAGTATGATAATGACTCAAGGTGGCATTGTTTTTGTAAGTTAAATGCCATAAGAATTGTTAATTACAGGATAAAGTAACTGAGGCAATCAATATAGATAAAACAAGCTGACGTTTCAACTACAGAAGAATCTGGGTGAATCGTAGTTTTAACCCCCTTCGCCATTGGCGATAACGCGCCAAAGCTGGCAATTACCATTTTCTCTTTTGTCTTTGACTTTTCCGAAAAACATGGCTTAAGCTCTTGGTTGGCGAGTTGGCGATTTTTGAAAAGTGCGCCAAAAAGTGGGTTAAATTACGATTGCGCCAAGAATCTTTTTCTTTATATCAAACTAGCCGCCTTTGGCGACCAGCCGTTTCGCCAGTATTACCGCTCACTGCAATTTTCAATTAAATATTTTATGTAACTGGTCTCCTAATAGATTCACGAACAAAACATTTTTAATCTTCAAATTTTGATAGTCATACCAAACTTATACTGTTGTTTAGATCGTTTCGTTCAATTTACTATATATATTTTGCTAATTTGTTCTCGTTTCCGGTAGAACTTCAACTTTAATTTAAAGTGGAATTGATGAAGCGTTTTATTTTATTTATCATCTTTATTGTTATTTATTATTATTATAATTATTGAATATGAGTATTGCAAACAGATTCGCTCGGTATTTAAGTCTTATGTGAACTACAAAATATTTTTCATAATTTATGTAATATCTCAAACAATAATTCAACAAAAATTTCTCAGATTCAGCATAAAATTCGATTTTTAGTTTTGTTTTCAAAAGGACTGAAATGAAATCAATAATAATATTTTATTCCGACCTATAAATATATTTCAAAAATTATGAAGCCCAAATTTAATGCAGTAAGGTATCATAGTCTGAGAAATATTCTGGACACACCAAATTTTTAATAAATGAATGAATGTTTCTATTTTCCACGATCAACTAAGACTTATTTATGAAGTTTTGAATGTTAAAAATTCAGAAAAACTCAACATTTTCATAATTTTATGTCAGTTAATCTTGAGAAAAAATTGCTGCTGCCTACAAGCTGATTTGCGTATTTTCTTTGAAACGGTCGATGGAAAATCTAAAATTATCCTTTTTTTATTGAATAGTGATATTCAAATTTTCATAAATCAGTCAGTTTAAGTGATTGATTTAGTTGAATGGAAATTAACTTTTTTTTATTTAAAATATTAGTGTTTCAAGAACATTTTGTTAATCGTGATTTCCACAGTAGAAGCTTTATGTAAAATTAAAAATTCGTTATTTATTAGAGCATTTATTGAATCAAGTTACATAAAATATAATCATTTTCCATTTAGACCATTTTAGCAGATCTGTGTCTTACTAAAAGTTTACAAATCAGCTGTGTGGCCCTGATTTGAATGGATATCCTGCTCATATTAAACAAAACTTGCCTTAAAATAAAACTGATTTTTTGGATTAATAATATAGAGAGTGTAAAAGATCATAAACTAATTTTTCTTGAATTTATTTTTTAGAAAAAATAATAATTCTTATTTGTTTTATATTCTACAGACACGTGCCGAAAATTATATTTCTGCAGATTTCATTTCCAAAAAGATTTAATTTATTTTTAACTGGAGCTTTAATCAATGTGACGGCAACACTTTGGAAAAAGTTAATTTTTTTCCCACGAATGCGAAACGTGTTTGTACGGCTTAAATTTTATTTTTATTTTGTACGTGAAAAAATGTTGATAAATATAGTTAAAATATTTATTTAAAAATTCCTTAAAAATAGAAATTTAATTTTAAGGTTAAAACATTGGTATCATTTAATAGATAAATTTTTGATCTTTAACTTCATGTAAAAAACTATTTTGTGCGGTAATATTTTCGGAAGTTATAGCAGAAACTCGCCAAAATTTCGCTTTAATTTTAAATAAATAAAATTCTAATTAAAAATTCGAAAAAAATAACCCCCAGGTGCACATTCCCGACCTCCAAGGTATACACGTGCCAAATTTGGTAGCTGTAGATTGAATGGTCTGGCCTGTAGAGCGCCAACATACACACACACACACACACGCACGCACGCACGCAAGCACACGCACGCACGCACACACACACACACACACACACACACACACACACACACACACACACCCTGAGTTTCATTATATGTATAGATATAGATGGAAAGAATAAGAGATGCAAATAATTAGAATGATATTTTATCTACCATATAATAAATAGATAGCACGTAAGTCTATAACAGAATTAAAACAGAATCCTCAAGAATCAGACAAAAGCAACAAAACATTGAGTGATCAGCAATTATTTTAACAATATTCAACTCTGCTTTCTGTTGAATTTAATGAGTCCACTCTGTTAAAACAAGAAAAAGGTGTAATATTCTTATGATGCTGTTGAACATTCTGGTTGTTGTACAATAATGTGAAAATACTGTAACAATATTATATTTTGCATTTTGTGTCATTTTGGGAGAAACGCGAATTTATGCTTTGTGTTTCTAAATAAATGCGTAAAAAGTTTCAAAAGTTCGTAGAAGAAAATTTACTAAGTGAGCACTAACATTTAAATGGACAAGCTTCTGACGGTTTACATTTGGCACAGCCAGATGTCTTTTGATTAAAGTACTGAAAAGAGTTTTCATTCCTCAAAAGTTTCTTCAACTGCTTTACGAGAAGATTGAATTTTTAGTGTTCCAGAACATAAATGAGAAAAAAATGGGTAAGTCTTTTAAAATGTGGATTTTCTAAAGATTTATAGAATGCGAAATTTCTTAGGAATCACGTCTAAAATTTTACTGCTGTTTGTCCTAGTATTTTAGAAGAAAGAGTCAATTGTCGTCAGTCTATTTAGCGTTAACGCTCACCATTTGAATTGTATACTAGTAATTTCGGTGAAATATGCACGTGCATTCTTTCTCGAAGAACTGCTTTAATATTTTGCACTATCCTTGAGCTTTTCCGTGACACTTCTATGCCATCTTCGTTTATCTGATTCCAAGGTAAAGCTTTATATTTAATATTTTTAATTTTACAATAATACTATTCTTTTTGCCAGTCATTTTAGTGTCTTATATAAAACAATTTTTATTTTGTGAATTTCTTTTTTCTGATCATCGAGACCTCAAAAACCTGGTTTACGAAGTGCCTTTTACTGTGCAATATTTTAAATATGGAAATTTTTGATTTGATATATATTATTTTTAACAATATGTTTTATTATACTACTGCTATTTTTAGTTTGTAGATTACATTTTTAAAGGTTTGATTTTTTGAGTAGAGTTTTAATCACGTGTTTCATTTTTTAAGACGTATATTTAGTTTAATATTGATGTTTTAGTATATTGCTTTAAACTATTTTATTAAAATCTATAAATTCTTCTGATTTTATTATTCTGGTTTGGATTTTTGGAACTACCAGAAAAGGTAATGCGATTCATTTCATTTTCTAATTACCCATGCATCATTTAATTTTGAATAGAACAAAAAATCCAGCCTCAAATTACCAGGTATTTCAAATGATTGAACCGAAACGAAGACTTTGCATTCAATTATATAGTTAGGTTTTAGCCAGGATTCGAGACGCGTCTTTTTATTTAGATTAGAATTATTTTTATAATTATAGATTTTAATGAAAACTATGAATGGATTCGTATCCACTAGTTAGACCTCACTCGATCTTATCTGCCAATTATGAAGTGAATTATTTTTGTCAGCAACTTTTTTTTGATTATTTAACACAAATGATTTTTCTTCCGTTTTTGAGTTATATATCTACTGCATGGATTCTTGAAAACTTGTAAATAAAAAAGAATATTAATCATTTAATCATAATTTTTGTTTTAAAAAATAAAGTGGTTTCAAGTAATGAACAAGTATTTTAAAGATCTCTTAACAACGAGTTTCGATTGATATTATGATTTCGTTTTACTGCCTGAATTGATTGAACGATTTCCATTGGCTTCTAAATTTAAGTAAAAAACATTTTTAAACCGCTTAGTTTTTAGATTTTATCATTTTGAGTTAACCCTGTTTAGTATAGCATTTTCTAATGGATAAAAATGTTATATTTAAAGGAGTTGAGAGAAAAAAAAATCCATCAATAAGAAAATTACATCGGTTTTTTTCATATCGACGTATTATTCTTTTTCTATTATTACAAAGGGAATTTAATCGCAGGTTATATAAACTAGTAGCGAAGGATAAGTTTGAAGAATTTGCCTGCACACACGCACACGCACACACCAGGTTAGATGAGATATTTCAAAGAGGCAGATTGCAGTAGAATCTGTAGAAGGAATGAGTAATCACAGTTTCCTCATGATAGTCAAACAAAAGAAGCTTTCGAAATGTTATAAAATAGCTTTTCGTTTTTATTTTATTTTTTGCATTTCTAATTTTTTATTACTATAAATTTATAAGAATATTGCTGTTTTTTTTAGTTTAAATGTTTTACATATTAATAAAAAGAGTTTTTAGCTCTTTCTTTCGAAGTCTCATTTAAAGATTCAACTTTAATAGTCGTATTTTCTTTTAGCACATGAGGCACGAATAAAATCAATTAAAAAAATTCATCGCAACAAAATGTATTTTGGCCTGAGTAAACTGACTATTATGTTGACTATTATAAAATGGAAAAAAATGTTTTTAAAAATAAGAGGACACATCTAGAAATATTTAGATTATGCGGGAAAAAAAATTCAGCTCATAAAATATTATTCTAAAAAATTATAAAATTACAATTCCTTCTTAATTTGTCTTATGACTAGAAAATTTAATATTATTTTACACTATATGAAGGTTACGTTCATTTTAATTTTACAGATAATTCTATTTATCACTTTTTGAATGGAGTCATTGCAATAGCATCAATAATATAGAACAGTATTTAATATGACACGCTTTAAATAAATATGCTTTCTTTTTTATCTATCTATATGTGGCCGCAGTGGCCTCGTAAGAAGGCTTCGACCTGAAGTTCTAGGTTCCAAGTAAAATTACCACTGAAGGATCTTCATGTAAGTGGGTCTGCCTCACGTTAAAACCATCGGAGGAAGCCATTCTGTTCACAAAGGCTATCTAGGACCTTGACAAAATAGCACTGGTGTTGTTTCGAAATAAGACATTAACCCTTCTCTTTCGGTAAAGTAATTCGATGCATAAGTATTCACTTAATGAAAAGGTTTCAGATTATTATTTTTTTCAATTTTATAATAAATATATGATCTTATGCATAATAAGTTTAAAAGAAAATATATTAAATTTTGGGAGTGCAAATTCTTTCCCTTGCAAAATGTGAAAAACTTTCTGTACTCTACGGATTGTTTTCTTTTAGCTAGGCTTGTAAAGATTTTTTTATACGAGATAAAACAATTTTTGTGCAAACAGCTTTGTATGGTATTACACACTAAATACAGAAATAACAGGGTTGTAATTTTTTCTCGGCGACCTGAGAAATAGTAAAATCTTTAGAATAGTAAAATCGTCATACTATAGATACATTGATAGCGTCGAACATAGATGTCGCGCCATCTACTGGCGATTATGGAATTGAAACGTATTGAACTATAATTTGTTAAAAACAGTTCTATTTTCATTACATATTCTAAATTAAGATGCACTATTAAGCATTATTCTTTGCCCAAATTAGTCATTCAAATATTGTATAAGTTATCTTCAATCAAAACAAATTCTCTTTTATAGAGGTAAAAAATGCGACTTTCATGTTAATAAGCAGTTCCAGGAGGGATTTTTCTAAACAAATAATTAAATAATGGTCCTTATTTTACATGAAATGAAAAATAATAAAGGTTTGTAGAATCTATTTAAAATAAGTTCTTTGTTTTTACATTTATCTGCCCATGAATTATTAGAATTTTTAGTAAAATTTTAATTACTTGATATTCCTGAATTTTAAAATATATCTGATAATAATTTTGTAAATACAAAAAAACATGCTAATATTTATAGAAAATAATAACTACTTATTAACTTAAATATATATATATTCTTATTAATATTGAATGCCCAAGAATATTGTTCCAATATTTTCTCGATATTATATGTCAGTCAAAATTTCTAACATCGTTGAATTATAGAACGATAGCTTGTGCTAATAGAGACATTATATTAATCTGCATTTTTTTTTCAAATTTCTTAATTTGTTTATCCAGGCTTTGCAATAGTTTTTGCTGATATTCTGTTTTCGTCTGCGTTTTATTCATTTCAGTATTGTAAAGAGAGAAACTTCTTTGGCGTTTGTTCAGTTTTAGTTTATTTTATGTTTGGTAGTCTTTGTTTCCATCTTTTTCTGTTTATATGATTTATACATATTAAGCAAAACAACGCGTTGAAATAAAATGTGTAAATGTCAAGTCATGAAAAATAAGATAAAAAAACTGTACAAAATGTTAATATTAAGAAAAATTAAATAAAATAAAAAATTATATAAAAGGCTATTTATAAACTTACAAGAATGGAATAACATTCAAAAATGGATTCTGAAGTTGTCGAAAGGAGATATTACAGCGACATTTAAAATATAATCCTACAGTTTTTTTTTTTTTTCACATTGATGAATTTCTACGTTACTTAAAATAATTACTTAGACAATTAGATAAATGTGTATCAGTATTTTCCCAAAATTTTTCATTTTGTGAACTGCAAATAGACTTCTAGGTGACTGAATTTAGAATTACTAAATAAGGAATAGAAGACAAGGGAGAGACTTATCCATGAATTTTAAAAGATGATGGCGCCATCTTACGGTTTCAAAGTTTAATAACTTTTATTAAGTAAAATAATGCTTAAGTGGTTTTTTTTTCCCCCTTATCATAATACCGAGTATTTTAGATATTGGGAGAGAAAAAATAAATAAATAAAAACCTTACTAATTGCTTTTGGGCTCTCAAGGTTAGACTACAATAATTTTAGTGTGAATATAAGCAAATTATAAGTATATAAGATATATAATAAGTATGTCTTTACTTACAACATGCTCTAATATCAAACCATTGGCTCATATTAAAAACTAAGAGCAAAGCAGTAAATTTTTTCTTGTTGACCGAATCAAAATTTTTTATGTTAACCAATGTGAAAATCAGAATATTATTTCTGTCCTAAAATAACACTGCTGTAACTGCTTCAGGTCTATGGAATCTCACTGAATTCTTTTTTACTTCATGTTACATTTTCCTGATGCTCTACCTCAAGTACAAGTGAAGATAGTGAATACATAATAAACACGAGGCTCTCCTATTCCTGACCCGATGTGAAATGTGATGATGTGTGATGTTTGAGTTAATGACCAATTATCTTCTCAAAATTGAGAGTTGAAAGCTGTACACAATAACATCAATAATTGATATCCTAGCAATTATTGATATTATTGCTAGGATCTTCTTTTATTACCAATCTTCTGTTATTACCTCTCTTCAGGCACTCTTTCAAAATGAGTTTGGATATCCCAATCCCGAGTTTCTGAGAGAATTTTTCTCGCTTTAATCTTTTGTTTACGGACGGTGCAAATGCTATCTATTTCATACAATTTCATTGAGTAAAGAAAAGCTATTTTTCTCTAATAATTTATATTCAAATAACTAAACTCTTTAACTAACTAAAATGTTACAAAAATCAGTATTTTTTCATTTGGTTACCTTTACTAGAACACTTTGTTTATCTTTGCTTACGGATCGATACATATGTTGTACCAGTAGCGAGTTGGAATTTCATTCCCAAGTATAAACCTTCAGACACTATCCTAATTACTACATAAAATTTTCGTCCATATTGAGTCATACTCCATAGGTTCAGTAGATTTCGATTTGCGAATATTATAATCAGGGTTGATGCTAATGAGTTTTGTGAAGCCAATTTTGGCGACCTCTTTGCAAAAGAAGCATTCTTATGGACATATGGAATGAGGAAGCATAATTGCATTCATGAATTATACTCGACCGAAAGCAAATTGCTTTTTTTTTACCACTTCCTTAATTTTGTAAGATTAATTTTTGGATATCCATAATGCTAATTTTTAAAGGTAAATTCTGATCTGTGCTAAGAATTTCGTGTAGAGAAAAGATAAATTTTAGGAGAAAAGTTGAAACCATCCATAAATAAAGCAAATTGCTTTCCAGCATATTATCGCAGCTATAATATTATATTGTATATAACAGAAGCTATAATGTATATAACAGAAGTGTTATCGCAGCTATAATGTATATAACAGAAGTGTTAATACATAGAATACTTTGAAAATTTAATTTTTTGTTAAGAATTTCAATTATTCATTACGTATATCGAGTCTTCAAAAAAAAAAAAAAAAAAAAAAAAAAAAAAAAAAAAAAACATATTCAGAATCTAGTATATGATCGGTAACAGAATTATAAAACAATTACTTTTGGTTCAAAATTTGCTAAAAGGCAAGTATTTATCATAAAAAAATATTCAACCAAAGTAAAAATGAGCACGATTAACATAGAATTTGATATGCAGGTGTTAATTATCATTTCTATGTTAATTCATGCTCATAAATCTGTATAATTAACAATAATATTATAGGTTCGATTTCGAGGCTAAAAGTGATTGATTTCGTTAACAGTAGGTTTAACAACTTCATATACCAGATTGTAATATGAGAACAAATATTCGCTAATTGTGCAATCATTTAGAACGTTTCCTTCTAAAACGAAGCAATTACAAGGCTGAAAAATTGTTGATTTCGCAAACAGTGCGCTAACAGCTTCGCAGATCTTATTGTAATGGCAGAACAAATATTCGTTAATTGCGTAATCATTTAGAATGTTTCCTTGTAAAACTGAGCAACTACAAGGTTGAAAATTGTTGATTTCGTTAGCACTGTGCTTAACAGCTTCGTGGATCTTATTGAAATACGAGAACAAATATTCGTTAATTTCACGCCATTTAGACCCTTTCCTTTTAGATCTTGACAATACAAATCAAGTACAAGATGAATTGATCATGGCATAAAAGGTACCAATTAGGTTCAATTTCCTCAGGAATAAAAGATTATGGAGAGGCAATAGCAGGGCAAGGTGCCTACTCATAAAATTGCAAATCATTTTAGAATCTTTCAAAGGATTATGCAAAGAAAGTTTACTCAAGAATGTTAACCAAAAGATAAGATGACGTTTTGAATTGGAATAGAATAATTACTCATTTTGTTTTTGATTCTTCTCATCCATAAATATTAATTAAGACTTTTGAAGAATTACAAGTGTTGTTATGCATTTGTCAAGTAATTGAAGTGTCCCACAAATTTTATTCAAATAAAATTTTAAAAATTAAAGCTTATAATCTGAGTCTACTTTAAAATGAATTAGACTATTGTCAAATCTTACAAACAGGTGATGATGGGTAAAAACTAACATCGCATTTGTTCACAATAAATGAAAAAATGCATAATATCATTTAAAAGTATCACTTATACTAAAATATGTGTCGTAATTATTTTTATATTCGATTGGAAACGCATATTTGGGATCTTAGAAAATTATTCTATTGAAAATAATATCACATATCAATTTTACTCGAAAAACAGTTTACGAAAGGCAAATATTTTGAAATTTTGTTGTGAAATATTGACAAGAAAGAATCTAAACTTATAAACAACTAATGCTTTCACATTTCTATTTTAGTATATGATCTGTTGCAGCAAGTGTAATGCGATTGCAGCAGTGTAAAAGTAACAACACAATTTCCGTAACATAACATAATTTTTTATTAACATACATTTACAGAATACATCCAAGATCATGAGAAAACAAACTGCATCAATTCATACCAGTATGGCTGAATGAAATTGTGTATTATTTTACTTAAAAAGTTTTCAAAGAATTTTATATAAGTTTAACTCAAGAACAACGGTAAAAAAAAAAAAAAATTGCAACATAAAGCAGATAGGGGGAAAATGCTGTTTAAAGTTAAAGATGTCTTAAATTGATTTCATTTGTTCTGTAAAATGAAATTCTGCGAAAAGAAGCCATTATCCCAGAGGTAAAATGATACCTTTAACTTTTGTATTCTCAAAAAAGAAGACATTCATTAAATTAAAACTGTTTCTTTTCCCGTTTGATGGTCAAATTTAAAACTATATCGCAGGTTTCTTTCAATTTTTAGAGGAAATAAAATACATCTGAAATTAGATAGGTTTGCTACAAAGTATTAAGTTGCGAGTATTATGTTTTTTAACTTCCTAATACATGAGAAGAACGCTTATAAAGTTACGAAATCTCTATATCAGATAAATCGCGACTTTGACAAAACTCGACTAATTCTAACTCATGAAATAATATGAAATTAAGAAATCATAAATCATTTTATATTGTTATAACAGGACTTCTTAAACTGTCACTCACACAGAAACAAAAATTGTCAGGGCAGCATTTTTCTACAATCTTTAAGGTTATATAAGGAAAAAAATAATTGGGAAGATATGATTTAAAAGAATTTAATTAAAAGTAAAAATTGTTAAGAAACAAGACATGCAATAAATATTTTATTAAAACAATTTAAATAATTACACTTGAATTTCCTTTTAGTTATCATTAATCAGCGTAAAATTTTTTTATTTTATTTTATTCATTTCTTCTAAAAAAATTTTTAAAAATTCTTTTTCTTAAAGTAAACTTTTTTTGAAAATAGTTATTTTAAATGCCTGTGACGTCACCCGAATCGACACCAATCAATTTAATTCTCGAGGAGGAGAAGAAATCTTGAAAGTTATAAGTTAATTATTTAATTAAATTTTAAAGTTATTTAATTTTAAAGATGAAACACTCTTACATTTATTCAAAGACAAAATCATTTTGATTTAAAGATTCGCGCAACTCGTTTACGTTTCCAGTTTCAATAATATTGCTGAACTAGGAAAAATGGCAAAGTTTCCCAATTCTAACATATAAAAGTGTGAGAGTGTTTTACTAATGGAGTCATATATTGAATTTAACTGAAGATTCTGTCAAATTTTTAATTATTAACTTTCAACAACTTAATATATCTTGATTGGAATGACTTTCTTGGACAATCATCTTATTGTAACTCTTTTAAGATTGAACTATAACTTCATTTTTTTTATGTTAAATATATATTCCTAATTTTAATGTTCACGCAAGTTAAATACATTTTAAGCAATTTTGGTAAATAATAATAAACGGATAAAGCATTATTATGACTCATTTTTAATGATATCCTTAAACATTTTTACTTCCTTTGAAATAAGAC
>JAPMOR010017976.1:0-17582 GCA_026543865.1 Argiope aurantia | reverse complement strand
AAAAAAAAAAGAAAGTTCGTCGATATAAATTAAATACTAAAATAAATAAACCTGATAGATAAAAATTCGTACTTACAGGAAGAAAAAAAAAATACTTTGATTTTATACACACAAATCTTCTAACATGGCATTTCTATACCTATACAAAAACGCAGCACACTATCAGAACAGTATTTAATAAATAAAATACTTTTAAAAATCATAGCAATTGGTTCCTAATTGAGACCTGAAACAATCCTGAAAATAGAATGCATTTACTTCAATAGTAAAACATAGATAACAGCTGCCATTATTAACAAAATAATGTCTTAATCAGTATCTAACAGTGACAACAAATTTTCTTTGAAATAAACCAACAAGAGCAGTGACATATTATTCAAAACATTGATTTTGCTTATAAGTGTAAAAATACTCCGATCTGAAGGAAATAGGCAATATTTTTAAATAGAACTCTAAGAAAGTAAGATATATTAAATCACAGTGTCAGTGAAAGGATATATCTAACAAGAGTTAGAAATGGTTTTATAATGGAAGTGAAAACATTTGTTTATATTCATTCTCTTGTTGTATATAGTGAATTTCAACAGTATTTAATATTCTAAGGGTCTTAATAATAGATTTAAGTATATATTGAAAACAATGCACAAATTTATTCAGTCACAATCAGAATGATATACTCATTACTCTGTAGATGAAACCTGAAAGCTCTGACAAAGAAATTCTATATATTCTCTAATTTCAGCAGTCTTAAAAAAAATAAGAAGAAGATTGTTCTATTAGTTGAAAAATATGTATATTTTTGAACAGTGTAAGAGTTAATTACATAAATAAGAATAAGATTAAAATATTTTTCCCTTAAAAATTAGGTACAATAAACAATTAGAGGATTTAATAAAAATAACGTATATAATATTTTTCTAAACAAAAATTTACATAAAATAGTAAAAAATAATGCCACTTCATTTTCATCATGAGCTGAACATTTTTAATAACTTAAATAATTTAGGATAAAAATCGAATCTACAAGCAATTTAAGTACAAACACATAATCGTTAAAATTCGAGCATGTCTAATGTGCATGTCCATGGTGTTGCATGTACCCAATCGGGTATCTGTTTCAATAAAGATGGAAAATCTGCAGTGATTAGGTCATGGCCATGAAGATAATGGGTGATAAAGCTTATATCAATAAGAGGAGAGCCTTTAACATGTTCTTTGGATACCTGTAAAAGAGGATAAATATCTTTACAAATCTAATATTATAGACTGATATAAGTGCAATAATCTCCATTTGAAGAATTATTAAACACAATTTTCTACAAAACTGTTACATTCAATGATCTTTGCATGTTATTTAATCTCCATGTCATGAAAGTTTCAATGTAACAAACTAGTTATCTATTGTGAATGTAAAACCTATTTTATTGATTTTCCCTATGCTCACGAAATTATTGTGATGGTTGAATATACTATAAAACATGAAATATTGCACAGTGTTATGATATGTAATGAAGACACTGCAGTGAGTGATGATGCAAGTGAACAGACTATTAAAAATTTCTTAAGAAAAAAGCCTTGTGACATATGATACATCATGGAAAGAATTAAAGCTTCAAGAAAATAGTCTCAATTACTTGTTCCATTTTTACAGAAATATGAAAATTTCTTGTAAAAAATGTGTCATAAATCTTTTTACATATTGGGAAAAGTATTAGAATTTATTTAATTACTAAGGAGTAAAACCTTACTTATTAAACTTATTAATTGGAGAAAAAAGGTGTCTGAAAATTCTCAAAATTGTTATACATGATATAAATGTAAAATAGCTAGTTTTATATTAATTATTCTATTTTATTTGATATGCATATAAGTAGCAATATCTATTCAAATTCATATAGAAGAATGGAAAAAAATACCAGAAAGCAATCCAAGTCTGTCTGTTAATTCAAGGGTTTATTGAAAGATTTTCTTCAGCATCAATCTCTCTCTCAATAGCTGATTAAAATTGTAACTATTTCATTTATATTTCATTTTGAATTTGAAGCATAAAATGAAAGCAAAACAACCAATTATTTACAATATATAGTAAAAACTTCTAATAAATTTACAATTTTTTTTTTATAATTTTTGAAAGATAAGTTAATTTATTCATATGAATTTTTCAAAAATTACTGATTGCTCAAAGGTTAGTAAATATTCATGAATAAAATAACCTAGGCATTAAGTTCATAACTTATAAAAAATAAAAACAAGATTTTCTTACAGCTAAATCTATGGAAAATGTCCAGGGTTCAGTATACTCTGCATATGAATAATATAGGAAGTAAGTTGGTCTGCCAACCCAATCTAAACTTCTAAGTGGCTGCTTATCAGTCAAGGACCAGTTAATTAGATAAACTCCTTTGCGAGGTGACAATATGGCAGTCATATGATCTGGACCTATAATAAAGATAAATTTATTAGATATAAGATAACATTATTGCATGTTATGAAAATAATTGAATTCATTATTTACAAAATTGGTATAAAATGTTGATGTCATCTTTGCATCTCTAGAATATGTTATTAACATAATTTTAGCATATTGGATGGAAACTGATGAAAATGGAATGGGAGTCATAGATTAAACTATCATAGTTAATTTTAAAAAATAATCATCCAAACTACATAAGTATTTTCTCCACTTGTTTGTGCGAGTTACTTGAAACTGAATCCAATTCTAAGCAATATCTGTGACTTTGCTGCCCAATTTTTTTTAAAAGGGGGGGGGATGGATTTTTAAGCAGAACAAACATTTCAAGAGCTTATAATGAAAGATTTTTGGAATGCCCATCATAAAATTTCAACTTCATAGAATTCAACTAAAACTACACCAACTTGTGTAAGTGTGCGACTGGCTATGCACATGTCATGGAACAAAAGCTCTCCAGAAAATACAAAAAGGCTTGTACTGTTTTGCATATGAGTCAGTGACAATGAGTGTTCTCTGTACACTTCTTATTTCACTGGTGTATTCTCAAAATTCAACATCTTCTGCTACTAAAAACAAATAGCATCACATTTCTCTTCTTTAGCTGCACACTTGATGCAGATGTGGATGAAACAGTAATCAACTGCTTAATGATACTTTTAACTAACCATGAATGCAGATATGATTAAATGGTAACCAATTGCCATTGATATGATACTGTTGGTTGATCACAAGTGAATATCACATGGTTTCATGCAATTACCCAGAACAAGTCTATTCTTTACCATCACACACTTTTTTTTTGTTACATAAAAATATGCCAAATTATATCCCATTTTCATTTGCATCACCCTTATATATTAGAGTCTCCACTTAATGAAATGTTCTACAGAGCTTTGACTCTGAATGATATTTATTATTATTATTTAATAAATGTTCATAGCACAGAATGTAGTTTCAATTTTATGAAACTTTAGCAACCTCTCATCTGCTGAAATTCTAACTAAATCAGCTGCCATGAAAAATGTCAGTATATGAAAGACATGGGAATTACTGAAGTAAGCAAGTGATATCTCATTTCTTGCATGTTAATGAAAACATTGTGATAACCGTATATCCTAAGCAGTGAGATACATTGCAAGATGTAATGAAGTGATTATATATATATGTATATATAAAAAAAAACTTTACTGTACCTTAACTTAATAAAGATGATTACAATTTTAAGAAAATGCTACAGGCAATATGTTTCAATCTTACTTTACCAAAGTATTGAAATTGTTATGAGAAATTATCTTCATCTGTTTTTTCTCCTTCTTATAATTTAATTTACAAATATTTTTATAGCAAAGTCTTTAAGTGAAATGAAGAAACTTCATTACATATATAGAGCCTTGGCTGCAATAGTTTTCTTGCCTAAAAGTTTTGAACTATAATAAACTGAAAATTTATCTATAACGACTCTTAGATTTGAAAATCTATAGTAAGTGCCTATGATTATTTTTTCCCTTGACAAACATGCAGTAATTATATTAATTTAGAATAAACAGATATTTTGTTCAAAAATCTGTATTACAAAGATTTTTTTTGAGAACATTTTTATGCAATACATCAATAAACTTGATCATTTATCAATTCATTATTAAAATCCAGATATAATTTATTTTTCAAACAAAAAAATTGAAATTGAAATTCTACCATTTCTGTATTTAAAGTTGCTAATTGAATAAAAAATGCTGATAAATAATTCAAACCAGAGTTAAAAAGCAAAAATATTAAAATTTAAAATGTAATAGTCCTCAGTATTAAAGTAGATGTTTTCTCGGTAGATGTATAGATTCACAAGTAAACATATTTTGACATTTCATTCACAATTAAGTTATGTGAATGCTATAGTTATAGAATAGATTATTCCAAATAATGGATTCTAATAGTTTCATTAATTAACAGATCAATACTTATTTAGATGGTTACATGCTGCAATACCCCATAACAGTACATGGCATTATGAGATAACCTGTTGTTCATAAACTGAGCAGTTCCTAAAGTTTCGTTAGAATAAAGCTGTTTATCTGTCCGATTTACACATAGCAAGAAACAATATTTATATTTGGCACTAACTGGCACTTTTATATTAAAAGTGCAATTATTAATTTTTTATCAGATATGATTCTGATTAAACAGTTCGGGATTCAGATATCAAGTGATATGATTAATTCAGAAGTAAATTAATATTTTCTTTTTCAACTTCTACATCCAAAAAAAAAAAAAAAAGTTACTTCATAATTTACAATAAGTGAAGAAATTACAAAAATGATTTTGGAAATGAAATTAAGTTATTTCAAACCGATTGGAAAATATTACACTTCTCAACTCTTACGCAAAACTGTAAACTTAACAGATTATAGATAAACTAGTTTTAATAAATTCATTATTACAAGGAATAAAATACTAAGGGCAGGGAAGAAAAAGCTTACCAAGAGCAAGAAATGATAATCTGTAAGTAAATCTGTTAAGAGGTACTTTTGAAACCAGTTCAAATTTATGACTTCCATGAATTTTTGGCTTTGGAGCAGGCAAGTAATAACTGGTCCTATAACAGAATAAGAAACGATTTTATATGAATATTTTATGGTTAAAAGAACACAGCAAAAATTTCAGATTCCACAGATTTATTGGGTTTTACAGGCAGAAATAATAATTATAGAAAACATTATAGAAACATTATTATAGAAATAATTATAGAAACATTACATTAATAATAACTTTATGTTATAACTACAGTAATTTTTAGCTTTTCACTTTTCAGGTAATCAATCAACAACATGCTTTTAACTAAAACCGAGCTTCAATAATTCAATTTTGTGTTTCAGATGCAGTCTAATTGAGGTTCATATTTAATTTCTCTAGAAAACTTCAGAAAAAGCAAGGTTTTTTTTGTCACATGTATAAAACCTTTCCCCATCCATTAGGTGAATAAGCAGTATGACGTGGGTTAAAGAAATGTGGCAGAATGCACTTCATATTGAATAGTTCAACACTTTAGTATTTTTGGTTTTTCACACGATAACTAGTAAAAAAATGTGTTTAAAGATCATACTGCTACTTTGTTATTTTATTATTGATTTCATCGAGTTCACATTTATCATGTATTTGAAGCTAGTGCGAGTAAGTGTATTTGTTCATAGTTTAGTTTTTTTTTAGTTTCGTTATATAAATGTCCTTTTTTTTTTTTTTTTAAAGCAAAACTAGGACTATTTTGGGACCGATCTTGTAATTTTGAACCAGATGACAAGGATGACACCAGAGCTAGACTCTCCTTCTCCAAACTTCCACACTTAACCAGCGGGAGGATGTTTTGCCCGACGGATTCAATGTGCCCCGGACCCATTTGCATGACAGTTCTTCGGTGGAATCGGGTTTTGAACCTCACATCCTCCAGTTTCAAAGCCGAGACCTTACTACCAGACCACCACAGCGATATTTTTGTTTAAAAAAAAAAAAAAAACAGAAAAGTAAAATTTTCTGTGACCAATTATATATTTATAAATTCAAATATTATATATTTATATTTGTGATGCCATGTATGGTAATGTACTTATAATGTGCATTTTAAAATTTGACTAGTTTAGTAATCTATTTATAAAAATCTAAATTTACCTAAAATTAGATTTGTTTTAAAATCTATTAATCTTATAACAAATTTGATTCAATATATTTGATTAACTGAAAATTGGTATTAACTGCTTTCACAATATTATAATTTTAGGAAGCTGAAAAAGTTTTTCAAGGTGTGGGCCAGAAGTAACTACAAAGAATTATTCTTATGCTGATGTAACAACTGGGGTGTATTGCATGATTAAGTCATAATAACAAATAGCATTGAACCTGTATGGTTGATGTAAAATAGCCCCCCTTACAAACTATCAAATTAATTATACAAATATATCTTTAAAAATAATAAATGCATAATACCTGAGTAAAGAAATCACAGGCATGTAGAAAGGCATTCCACATGCTAATTCAGCATCACAGTTAACAGGTTTAAGCCCTTGCATTTGGTCAAAAAATGTTCCAAGTAGCTTTGGTCCGTTATAATCTAGAGGTACAATCCAGTAACCAGAATCTTTAGATTTCACATTCCCAGTTCTGTCGTAAAATGTGCGTTCAGTATGCTGCAATGTAAACAAGATGTCTATTAAATAAAACAAAAAACTTATTAATCAACAAACAAAGTTTTATAGATTTTTTTTTATTTAATTAATCTAGAATCTTATAAAGTAAGATGAAATTTGAATAGTAAAAAATGAGACATGGATGAACTCCCAAATATCGAAAATATCTGTATATTGAACAAAAAAATTTTTATAAAAAAACTACGGATTTTTATTCTGTGAAAAAAATGCCCATGTATTTTGTTCATAACAAAGAATATGACATGAATAAGAAAAATTATTTCAATTATTTTTATTGCAATAAAAATTAAAAAATGGAAGTATATTACAAAGTAATAAACATTAGCTTACGAGTCAATCCTACCTTCTGCACAATTCCTTTTTTGTTATCTAATTTTTTATTTTGTATTCAATTTAGCTTTCTTATGGTGGACATAATTTCTAAATGGAAAAAAAAATTATTGAAAAGTGAAAGGAAAATTCAGCCTAATGAAATTAATGTGATAAAAAATTTAACAGAATATACCATTTTCACAAATCATGATTTAACTGTTTGCCATCTTTTAATGATTTTTTACATTGCAAACATAATTTTAGTACTTTGTAGATAAATCTGTAAGTGACATAAATATTTACATATTTTTAAAAATAATTTCTTAACTATTTAAAAATTAAACACTTGGGGGGGGAGAGGGGAGGATAAAGGAGACTTAAAACTGTGACAGCCCTTTTGCTTCATTTAGTGACACTTCTCACTTTGCCATAAAGTGACAAACAATCTGCAATGACGCCTTTCACTTTGCCAGGAGCCGGCTGGCATATACCAATCTTTATGATTTCTTTAAATAAACCAAGCATCTGCAAACATCTTCACAATGCATTGAGCATTGGTAGATGCTTGAATATCCTGGTGTATACAAATACAAGCACCAAGTAAGATCCTTAGCACACTAGAGAAATTCAGAAAGAAATCTCTAAATTTCCTCATAAAAAACTGATCATCAACAGGTAAATTTAGAGATTGCTTTTTGCTTGATCTTCGTAATTTTCTCAATGTTCTAAAGCTCTAATACTGCCTCAGAAAGCTGTGTATGTTCCCATCTGGAATCCCATGGTGGATCAGCATTTCCAGTTCATCCTCCAGTGCCAATCATATGTGTACATTTCCTTTGCCAACTAACAGTTGCCAGGATGCCTAATTAACTAACCCTGTTGAGTACATGATAAAGCTGTTTAGTCTCATGTACAGCTTCCAGCATACTAACTCACCAAATCTCCTAGAATTGTATGGTAATTACGATGCAGGGTGTATCACTATAGATAACAATATCTGCAGATATATGTTTTTTGTTAAACTGTTAATATTATTTAAACATGAAATGAGTATCTGTGCAGAAAAATACCTTATAAAAACATTTATTGTTCCAATGTTTATCTGTCAGGAATTATTTGCTATCAACTATTGACTGAATCAAAAATGTGAGTTAGGCCTTAGCATATAAACTCAAAAAATTAACTTAGAAAAATTGTATTTACTAACAGAAATTTCTATGCTCGCAGCAATTGAACACAATGACGTCTGACTATCATTCTAACTTATTTCACAAACAAGACAAATTAATTGAAATTTTAACAAAATGTGCAAAATCGTAACACAAGAAATTTATTGTACGATTTGAATGAAAATATATTACCATATACAATGGTGAGCTTTTAATAAATATTACTTATTGTTATTTCAGTAAAGTCAGATCATTCTTAACCATTCAATTTTGGCTCATTTCAGCACTAGCTTAATGTACATACATATTAAACATTTTATTTAAAATTAAAATGTTATTTGCTTACTAATATGTATAACCGCATAGGAGCAGGAGATTCCTTGTCACCAGAATAGGGAAAACCCATAGGTGTCAGACAAACTAGAGATACAGTTGTAGCCACAATACACATCAAAAACATTATCACTTCACGTGGAGGTGACATCACCTGAATCAGGGTAAACTGTAACAGAATAAAATAATTGTTAATATTTATGGATCTTTTAAAAAAATTGAAATAATAATGATAAAAAAAATCATAAAACAAAGCAATGGGAATTTATTTCAAAGCTCTAAAAAACAAAATCCATATTCACAGTTTTCTTTTAATACTTTTCCTATAAGTTAAATAATTTAAAATTTCTTTTAATCTGTAATTAAAGATGTGAAGCCTGCTACTGTAGTTTAGATGTCAAATACATAATATTTAAAGCTCACTCTTGCATAATATGTAATTCTTTCACCTCCAAAACAACTAAATGAATGGCTTATATTTAACAGACAATAATTAAAATATAGATTAGATTAGTTTATAATATTATTGTCCCATTTTTTTTAAAGTAACACTAGGGCTATTTTGGGATGGACCTCGTAATCTTGAATGAAAGTCAGATGATTAAACGACACCTGAGCTGGCATCCCCTCTCCAAACTTCCACACCAGACCACACCCCACAAGTGGGAGGACGTTTGGCCCTGATAGATTTAACATGCACCAAACCCACTTTCACGATGGTTCCTTGGTGGAGTTAGGTCTCGAACCTGAAACCCTCTGATTCCGAAGTCGAGACTTTACCATCAGGCCACCATGGAAATGAATGAAAATACAGAATTAAGACCAAAATATAGAAAGACTTCCTACTTTTGCAGTATATAAAAATTATTCGTTTATTCAGAAAGAAATTATATATTTTAAAAATATAATGAAACAATATTACTTAAAATACAGAATGTCCATAAATTCGTCACTGGATAATTAAACAGAAACACAGTTTTATAAAATACGAGAAAGTTATCAGTTTAATCTTTAGTTCAGGGAATTTCATTTTTATCAACTACAACAGGAGAGCTTGATTGTTTACAGACAAAATAAGGTCATAGAATGAAAAAAAGATGTATGTCTGCTCATGGGAAACAAAATTTTCAAAAATGATTTAGAGTTGTTTCAGATGTGAATTTAATAAACCTCCACCAGCAGAACAATCAATTAAAATATGGTTGAAACAATTTCGAGACCAAACATGCTTTGTATCAAGAAGGTGCGATTTCTTTGATTCAACATTCCTAGATAAATGGAAGTGTAAACATGTATCACTTTTATAACCTAGATATTCTTCTAATATTGTACCACTTGGGTTCTTTTTCTAAGAAAATTTGAAAAACCAAGTTTATGTTGTGTAGGTTGCAACATCAAAGTACTGAGAAATTGAATCCTCACAGAATTAGATGCCATGACTCTTGCAAATGGTCAACAAAATCTTGAAGAAAATTAAAAACAGTTCCCAAGCAATTAACGGTGCTCATGTTGAGATATGTTCACATATAGGGTTAGCAAGAAATAAGTTACCCACTTCAGAGGGCTCTAAAATGCATTCTATTGATGAAAATGACAAAATTTGAATTACAGATTATTGAGATAATGTGGTTTACATTTATTAAATAAAAAAAATTAGTACAAAAATTCACTGTATTCTCAGTTCTCAGTTCAGAGTTGAGTTAATAAATTGGTTTAGCCCTACTTCTTGTGTGTGTGATTGCGTTCCACACTAAAGTATCTACGTGACATTCTTTGGTGGAGGCGCCGGGTACGATTCCAGTCAGCGTGGAAACGGATTTACGCAGAAGCAATCGCCTTAGAGGCCTTGACCCTGAATTTGGACTTTATAACCCACCACCTAGAAAGAAAAAGAAAATGCCTGTAGAACAGGAGGTCAAACCGGTCATCCAGACTCCAGCACAGCCACAATACATGAATCCATCTGTATTTAAAGGAGAAGTGGGACAGGGCCTAAACAAATGGCTGAAGGAATATGACAGAGTATCACAATTCAACAGATGGGATGACATAACTTGTCTTGCAAATGTGTTCTTCTTCCTGGAAGGAACAGCGAAGCAATAGTTTGAAAATAATGAAGATAAATCGACTTCCTGGGAGGTTTTCAAATCAATGTTAAAAGAGGCATTTGGGGAAACACAGCATTATGTAAAGAAGGCAGAAGATGAGCTAAAGTATCGAGCTAGAAAATCTGGCGAAAGCACGCAGTCGTACATCCAAAGCGTGTTAGGATTATGCCATCAAATCAAACCGGATATGTCAGAAAAGGGGAAAGTGTCTCATTTGATGAAAGGAGTCGCCGAAGATATTTATCAGGCACTATTGACGAAAAAAATAACCACTACAGAGGGCTTTATTAAATGGTATAGAAAGATCGAAGAGATGCAGCATAAGAGGATCCGGGGTAAGAAATTTGAAAGGCTTCCAAATGTGGTACCAATGGCTGCAATTGACCAACAACTGGATCTGGTATCACTAGTACGTCAAATAGTGCGTGAGGAGGTCCAGCGTCTCATGTCTCCAGTAGCCGATCCCGAAGTCCAAGACAAAGGCATTGAAGCCATTGTTCGAGAAAAAATGGAAAATGCTTTGGCTCCTTTGTCACAGACAGCACCAGAGTGGACAAAGGTCAAACCAAGACGCCAAACTACCTATACTGACATTGCCAGACGACCTACGCCCGTAACACAGCAACCACAGAGGAAAACAGATGTCTGGCGCACCCCTGATAGAAGATACGTCTGTTTCCATTGTGGCCGCACTGGCCATGTAGTTCGATACTGCCGAGATCGCAAAGCTATCTTTGAGGCATATCGGGCTAATAAGAGAGATTTCAGCCGTCCGCCGTCGAATGAAGGGCGCTATGCCGACCAGCAGTCCGAAGTTTGTCGCCCAGTCCATCACGAGGACGATCGCCGACACGTCGCTATAGATCTACGTCGCCATATAGAAGATCCAGTCAATCTCCTAGCCAGAGAAATGAGGAAAACTAAGCGGTGCGACCTTCCTTAGGGGTGAGGCGGCTAGTGACAAAAATCCTCCGATTGCCGCAAAGATGTCCGGAAACAATATTGAAGTAATCATCGACAGTGAGCCAGTATCTGCCCTTGTGGACTCTGGAGCCTCATTTCCTCTTATCTCGGAGAAGTATCGTCGCCTACTGAAGAAAGTTATGTTTCCATATGCTAACAATGTTCTTTTAAAAGTCGCCGATGGAAATTACGTGAGACCCGTGGGAAAATGTACGCTTCTTCTCGAAATCAATGGCCGACCTCAAGCTATTGAATTTATTGTTTTGCCGCAATGCAGTCACGATATCATCCTTGTTTGGGACTTTTTGGGTGCTTCTCAAGCTTTTATAGATTGTGGCCGTTCGGAGCTTTTGTTTCAAGACGTCATTCGAGAATCCCAGACTCCAGCCGTTTATTCACGTTGGAAGACTATACAGTACCTGCTCGTTCTATCAGAAAGATTACTGTTTTAGGCCGTAAGAACCATCGAGCTATCGACGTAACAGCAGAGGGAAATAGGATGCTCCTCTTAAACAAGGAAGTTGCCATTTCATCTGCTATAGTTACGCTGCTTAATGGTAAAGCCGAACTATGGGTTGCCAACGGACAAGGAGAACCTCAGATCATCCCTAAAGGCATGTGCATCGGGTATGCCGAACCCTTACTCGAAGACTGCGTAAATACAATAGACGAGGGATCGCTTTATTCCATGACCACTTCAAAGGCAAAGTTGGGTGTCATCGACTGTACCACGATGATAGCTCCGGATTTGAGGATCGACCAAAAGAAAGAATGTTGCATATACTTCAGAGGTTTTCAGAAATTTTCGATCAAGAAAGGAAGTCAACTCAATGTAAAACACCGAATAAACACAGGCGACCACTTACCTATCAGTCAGAGAGCTTACAGACTGTCCCCATCTGAACGCCGCATTATCAGCGAGAAGGTACCCAAAATGTTAGAAAGAGGCATCATTCAACCATCAGAAAGTCCATGGTCATCTCCAGTCCTCTTGGTCAGGAATAAAGATGGAAGCTGGTGTTTTTGTGTTGATTATCGCCGACTCAACAAAATTACCAAGAAAGACTTGTATCCATTGCCGCGTATTGACGACACCTAGGATTGCTTGAAGGGGGCAGAATATTTTTCGTCTATGGATCTCTACTCCGATTACTGGCAAATAGAAGTTGATGAATCCGATCGTGATAAAACAGCTTTTATAACACTCGAGGGATTATACGAGTTTAAAGTGATGCCATTTGGCTTATGCAACGCTCCTGCAACTTTTGAAAGGATGATGGATAATCTTCTGCGACATTTAAAATGGACAATGTGCCTTTGCTATTTAGATGACATTGTGGTGCTCTCAGAAACATTCGATGAGCATCTTCAGAGGCTGAATACCGTCCTTCAGTGTATACAGAACGCAGGCCTTATCCTTAATCAAAAAAAAAAAAAAAATGTCGCTTTGGAGCAAAAGAGATAAAGATCTTGGGACATCTAGCATCCAGTGATGGCGTACGACAGGACCCAGAAAAAATAAAGGCCGTTAGTGACTTTCCCGTGCCTAAGAATATCCATGATATCAGATGCTTTCTAGGACTTTGCTCTTACTATCGACGATTTATAAAGGACTTTTGCCATAAAGCCGAACCTCTACAATTGTTACTGAAGGGGGACACAAAATTCTGTTGGGGACCTGAACAATTGGAAGAAAGATCTTACCTCCGATCCTGTCTTAGGCCTTTATGACGAAAATGCACCAACGGAACTTCACACTGACGCGAGTGGATACAGAATCGGCGCAGTATTAGTTCAAATACATGATGGGAAGGAAAAGGTAATAGCTTATGCCTCGCGTACTCTGACGAAGGCTGAGAGAAACTATTCCACAACTGAAAGAGAATGCCTTGCGGCCATATGAGCTATTACTAAGTTTCTGCCATATCTCTTTGGAAAGGCTTTCAAGATCGTCACTAACCATCATTCCCTGTGTTGGCTGACAGGACTGAAAGATCCCTCTGGAAGACTCGCTGCGATTCCAAGAATACGACGTATCAGTGGTATACAAAAGTGGAAGGAAACACAAAGATGCTAGTCTGTACAGAAAGTCATTAAAAGTCGATGCTTCATGGTCTGGGGACTCCATAGGTGCCTCTTTATTCCCTAATCTCTCGGAAGAACAGATGAAAGATCCAGAATGGGTAAGAATAATAAGAGACCAACAAAGTATCGAAGCAAGCAGGCTGGGAAACTTTGAATTAGTCGAAGGAGTCCTTTACAAGAAGAATTTTGATCCGCCAGGAAAGAAATTTCTACCAGTGATCCCGAAGCATTTACGGCTCAGTATTCTAGAATCTCTCCATGACGACTCTACCGCCGGACAACTAAGATTCACCAGGACGTATGATAGAATAAGGAAGCGATTTCATTGGCCAAGATTGTACAGAAATGTTCGAAGATATGTGATGCACTGCCGAGAATGTCAAAGGAGAAAATCTATTCCTCAGAAGCCACCAGGTCATCTCGTGCCTATTCCACCAGCTGCCGCTCCTTTCCATCGCGTCGGAATCGACTTGCTAGGACGATTTCCAAAATCTGACGACGGCAACAAATGAATTGTAGTATGCACTGATTATTTGACACGGTACGCAGTCATCAGAGCTTTACCGACGGCGGAAGCTACGCCAAATTCTTAATAGATGAAATAATCCTGAAGCATGGAGCTCCACGAGTTATCATTATAGACCGTGGACAAGTTTTCCAGTCCAAGCTGGTGTCCGATATTAATCGATTGTGCACTCATCGAATGACAACAGCCTATCATCCGCAAACAAATGACCTTACAGAGCGATTCAACAAAACGCTAGCAGATATGCTTTCTATGTATGTTGATGTCGAACAGAAGAACTGGGACCAGGTATTGTCGTTCGTCACATTCGCATACAACACTGCCAAGCACGACACGACAGATTTTACACCCTTCTACCAACTACATGGACGAGAAGCTGAAACGCCGTTGGATACGATGTTTCCTCTCTGCCCCAACGAGTTCAGCCAAGAAGATTACGTTAGTCATCTGATCAATAAGGCAGAAGAATCGAGGCAATTAGCTCGTGCACGAACTCTCGAGGCTCAGAAGAAAGATCGCCGGCATTATGACTCCAAACATCGGATGGTTGCATACGAACCAGGGGATTTGGTGTGGATTGTTATTCCAGTTCGTAAAAAAGGGCTTTCCAAGAAGCTCCTCAAGAGGTACTTCGGCCCTTATCAAATCTTAAGGTGATTGTCCGACGTCACTTATGAAGTAGCCGATTTCGATCCCAATTCTAGAAGGGGGAAACCGAAGGAAGTTGTCCACGTCTTACGTATGAAGCCACACTATGACCCAGAAGAACAAGACGACCAACATTCTTATGAAAATATGGAGGTTCCGAAAAGAGACATTTCTCAAGAGACTACTCCCCGTGAAGACGCGACGACTTATAATGGCCCTGTCACTCGGTCAAGAACTAGAGCCACAAAATTAAATGTCATAACATCGAGAAGCTGTTCTTCTAAGGAGGGAGCAATGACGCATTGAAAATAGGCAATCGACTTTCCATGGCCAAATGGTCGTAGCACTGACCTCATAATCAAGAGATTGTGAGTTCGAATCTCGCTAGAGACAATGTCATTCACATTCTGTGTAAATATTTCATATTTAATATTTTTTTTTCCTTTATTTCATGTCCTGTGACGTTATTAGAAGGTCCTTAGAAGTTATCTCTTCAAAGGAATACGGTCCAATGATAAAGGTAGCTGTAAACCACACCATACAGTCACTTTTCCAGGATGCAAGGGTTGTTCCTGGATAACGTGAGGGTTTTCCTCTGCCCAAATTCGACACTTGTGGGTGTTAACTTGCCTACTGAGGCAAAAATGGGACTTATCACTCAACAGAATGTTCCAAGGCCAAGTTGTGCCAACCACCATTCGAGCAAGAAACTGAAGTACAAAAGTTTTACGTATCTCTAAGTCCCCGTCCTGCAGCAGCTGCACAGACTTAAATTTGTATGGATAAAAATGCAAAATCTGCCGTACGATATTTATACATATACAGTTTAATTACGGCATATCCAGAACACGGGAAACAACTGGCAAACTCACACTATTATGCGGCGACTGACTGCTGGCTTCAACGAGGGCTGTTGCAACATTTTCGACGCTGGAAGACGGGATTTTTTTCCGTTCTCTACATGAAAGAATGCCGAGTTGCCCAGTTTTTGCAAATTTCTGCATCATCTTGGGAAGGCATCTGGAGACATTAGATTTCTTCGTACCTGCTTCATATGACGAAATTCCTCTAGAGCTGCCACGGAGTTTTGTTGGTTCTGGTAGAACAATATCACCAGTAGCGCTTTGTCTTGCAACATAGACATGGCAAAGAGAGAAGAAACTAATGTTCATGCAGAATCAGCCTTCTTTTTATCCAAAGAAAAATGGTAATAGACATGCGCTTTAACGCAAATTATGTTTCATATTTTAAATATATGGAAATAAATGCCAGTTTTATTACAGCGCCATTTATTGGTGAACTTTTGTACTAAATTTTTATAATTAATAAATGTTAAGTGCATCATCTGAATAATCTGTAGTTAAAATTTTAATCTTATTTGAATCAATAGAACGCATTTTAGAGCTCTCTGAAGTGGATAACTTATTTTTTGCTAACCCTGTATGTAAAAAAAAATTCTTAATTTCTAAAAAAATTCGATAAGTCTATTTTCACTATCTCTTATTCTGTATATTAATTATAACAAATCTTTATAAGGAGAATAATTTATGGATGTTCTGTAGCATGTGTAATATAAGAAGGTTTATATTTAGTTTGCTTTGACATAATGAATTTATAAAATATGCAAAATATTTATCACAATATTAGCATTATTAATCCGTTCAGGACCGTGAACATGCGATTCTTTCTTCATGGTTCACAATATTGTACATGAGACGAACCTTTCTCACTCCAGGAGCCCATGATCACTTGTATGTGATTTCAATTTGGAACATTTTATTTAACTTTTTATATGGCACTAGATGGCGATTGGAAATCTGTTATATTTTCAAATTATGTTCAATATGCTCATTTGGTTCCAATTTTTTTTAAAATTTGATTCAGGTATTTAAACATATAAACAATTGCACTTTTTCGTCTCTCTCTCTCAAGAGGATAGGACTTTTAAAGGACTTTGACCTGCGCTCTGGGTTTACATTTATATTTTGACTAAGTTGAATAGAAGATTGATTATTTATTGATTTATGTGGATGTAGATTTATCGTTTGCATTTGGGGTCTGCTAAATATTTTTTTTTTTCGTATATTTGGGCCAGTTTTATTTTAGTCATTATGGCGAAAAGAGCCAAATATTTAAGTGAAAGTGAGATTTATAAATTGATAAATAAATCAGATAGTAAAATAGAGGAAAGTGATTTTTCGAATATAAGCGGTAGTGAATCTGACTATTAAGATGACACTGAAATAAATGATTGTGGAGATAATACGGTGAATAATTTAAATACGTATGATTGGCAAAAAGGCATAAAAGAAATGCCATCCCTGGAGTTTTCTGGAAATAGTAGTATATACTAAAATAGTCCAAAGCCAGTTGAAAAAGAATAGAAAGTATATATTATACATAACTTTTTTATTTAAATGTTAATTTAATAAAAACTTTAATTTATTTCTTTTTTTAAAAAAATTGTGAAATTGTTTTTTAAATATCATGACAATTTCATTGCAATATATTCAGACACTATCAATGATAACAAGATGTAAATTTCAGCATATTTAATTGCAATAATGATTTTATATGAATTTTTAATTAAAATTAGGCTTAGCAGGAAAACTCATCCCAGTCTGGGGGAATGCTTCTTTCTCCTTTCCTAGGTCCTGAATGGGTTGAAACGTAGCAGTACGTTTCACAATCATTAACCACTTTTTCTCTTAACATAAAAGATGATATCAGCCAACACTAGTCATTCAACCATAAGATATCTCAGATCCTGGG
>JAPMOR010017969.1:320474-331990 GCA_026543865.1 Argiope aurantia | reverse complement strand
GTCAAAAGTATTCTGACCGAATAAGTTATCAGTTCCCAGAAATACAGATTGAAAAAGTTTATTTCTAGAAAGTAAGCAAATTTTTAAACATTTTTAGAATTTATTAGATCTTTTATAGCATTTAGTTTATAACAAATGCCATTTCTCCCTTAATAGTGTAGAAAAATTCAACGCGAATATGAAAAACAATCCACATTTTTCTTCACCATTTTTGTCAGGCACTAGATTTGAACAGTGAATAATGTTGGTATTACCCGCAACATTCTATTGGCACTACTGATGGGCGATATCGTTTGACAAGATGTACCAGGGGAAAGAGCAAAAGAATACATCAAACGATATTTGTAAAGTTTAAACTGTCTGCTATTTTTCGCTTGTCTTTCTTTTTTTTGAAGAGCGTTTTATATTTTTTTTAAACTCTGGAACTCCGTGTTGAAAAATTGCATTTTCATTCCAATAGATTTTCCTGTGGCTTTTTGCGGAGGTGGTGATGTATAGGCAGAGTAAAAGTATTCTAGAAAATTCTAAGAAGAAAATTGGATTAAAGTATCCGAGGGAAGAACTTCGCACTGCTTGAAGCTATGTTTGAAAATTCAGTAGCGTTTTATTGTTAAGAAAAAAAAGCATAAAAACCGAGTGGCGCATGCAAAAAGAAAAAAAAAAATGGCGAATAGTTTCAAGTTATGTACATATGAGAGAAATATAGAAATGAAAGAAGAAAATGAAATCTTTTTATGCTTTTCATAAAGCAGCTGCTATTCTCATTTATAAAAACATATTTTTTTTAGAGTTGCAGATTGAAATAAATTTTTGAAATCGTATTTAAATTTATCATAATTAACTTTAAATAAAAGGATGGTGAATATTTGAGTTTGCACCTGAATTGTTTAGTATTATATTACAAAGGAAATTTAGTTTTAATGAATTTCAAAGATCATTAAATTCTTTGGTTAAATTTATATACGTAGAATAACATTCGATAAAATAATAAAAACATTTTTCCTTCTGATCTAGGAAAACTCAAACATTCATGAAAAATGATAATAAATTGAAATCCTAAGTAAAAGGACTTATTTCCACGCAGTTAGATAACACAAAAGACAAATACTCACTCTGATATGAAAGAAAATATTAAATCATTTTTATATATTTTATAGCTTCAACTGTTTTACGACAATTTATATGATTTTTTTTTTGATAATTGAATTTCATAACTAATGTAATAAAATTAAGAGTATACACACTATAAGGGATAAAATCAAATAAAGGGTTCTTAAATTTTTTGCAAATAATTTCTAGGTTTTCATAGACATAATAATAAAAATAATTTATTACTATGTCTATGGAATTATTATTATGATTATGGACTTTAATAATAATAATAATGAGGGTCTTAGACAGTCATAAGATATTTAATATGATACATTAAGTGATTTGTGAAAGTCTTATCCAATATTAAATTTAATTAGTTTGAATTATTTAAATTTTCATGAAAAAAATAGAAATCTGACGTTATGAATCAATATTACTTGCTTTCTCTTTTGTTAAATCTTATCTGTGAGTACTGTATAATTTTGATGCTACGTATATCGCTTTAAACAAAATCAGTTCTTAATCCCATGCAAATCATAAAATGGAAAATATACTCTTCAATATAGTTATTGTTTTATTTTAGTTTGTTTGTGTTTGCTTGTTGTAGAGCACCGAAATCAAATTATGTATTCACATAGTTCTTGTTATTTTTTTTATTTTTCTAAAGGCATATTTTAGTGTTTTTACTACTAGATAATCATCTGTGATTTTCTAAGCAATTGTTTTATAATGGGTTAATAAAATAATAACATCATGATGAAAAATTTTTCTCTATAGATTTTAAAATTTGTTTCGGTCAATCTGTAATATTTCGGGAAGATAAGAGGTATTACAGATAGATATATTTTTAGAAAGATATATTTATATAAATAATCCTTTTTAATAAATATATCTTGATACAGAGGATAAAACTTACTAAAATAATTTATATTGCTGAATTTTTCATTTCAAATGTAGCTTTAAATAACCTGAAATAGCTGTTTTAATATGGATAGCGTGAATATCAAATTGCGCTTCATTTGGGCATTGCCATTTCATTTTTTATAAGTCGAATTTTACTCACAAGTACTAAAGTTTTGATGAATATTTTAATGAAGTTTCCGATGCATTCTTTTAATGTGAAAGTAATTTATCTTCGAGTTGGGAATGTCAGTCGATAAATCTGTCACTTCTAACAATATTTATAATACAACTCACGAAGTCGGTTCTTTTGAATTTACTAAGATCGCTATCTCACGTTCAACTCTCTTAACAAAACAGCAACATTTCTTTCTATGAGTTTGCAAGGACACTCTTATCACTTGTACAAGTTAGAAAAAATTCATCGAAAGTTTAAAAAAAAAATGAAATGCTACAAAGATTTCTGAATCAGAATAATAAGAAACTTCTTTACGGCTACATAAGTTGGGCCAACTACTCAAAACCCAGACATACGTGGGGTGGCATCGTAATAAGCTGTGTTAGACGAAACTCCCAGCTGCGCATTTTCCATTGTTTTTCTTGTTCCCATTCCATCAATTTTTGAACTCCTTTAGAAAACAATTTCAAATAAAACCGTGTTTCTTTCCATCGTATTTCTACCCAAACATCAATTTTGATCTCCTGGTAATCAGCCCCGGAGAAAATTCGAGAACTTTTTTACGGTTTTCTTTTCTCTTACAAGCTCGCACAGAGCAATCAATCTTGCGGATGTCTGGAATCCTCTGTACAACGAAAATGGAATTTACTTCATCCCCGCAACACTTCAACGTTAGGAGGAAGTCTTTTTGCATAATTCACCAAGAGAGATTAGAATTGGGGGTGGAAAAAACAACGCCGTTCTTTGGTTGGAAAAGCACGAGCAAGATGTTTTGTTTTCAACAGTTGAATAATAAAGCTCGGAAATCGGGAACTTTCCTGGTTTCGCTTTCGGGAGGAAGTTTCGATGCTTGAAACAAATTTGCAGGCTCACACAGAGGAAAAATGTAAGCTGGGAACATTCATTTCGCTGATAAATGCTTGATCTATTTGAAATCTTCTGCAATAGATTTGAGATTCTGTGCGCTGCCTTAGCTAAATTATATGGCTCGTCGCGTTAGTAATAAAAAAGATATGTTTGATTGATTTATTGGTTTTAAGAATCAAATGTTTATCAGGTTTTCAAACTAAATTTAAAATAAATCCTGTTCAGTTTTGATATTCCGCATTTTCTCAAACAATCGTTCACTGAAAATTGGGAGAATTATTATTCATTCTTTTACTTATCCTCAAAGTATAGGCAAAGAGATTCAGAGGGTCGCCAAAATCAAAATGAAACTACAGACCATGCTTGATTAGAAAAAAAGACATACAGAAAATACGGTTTTATAGCCGTATCCACTATGACTTAGCTATAAGGGCTCGTCTTCATAATCTGAAGATTCACATCAGAAGATTTCCTTTCTAAGATCAATCGAGCCGACTCATGTACCTCATAATACAGGAATGCCCAACAGGTTTCTTTATCAAAGATAAGAAAGAAATCCCTTGCCATTCACAAAAAATTTCAGTAACAGACTGCGTTCTTAAAATTTTGATATGTAAAAGAAAATCCGGCTTAGCCAATGTGTGTTTAGACAACTTTTGATCATTCTCAGAAAACTTCCCTATCCACTTAATCTATATGGAGGAGCAATTCTAACCAATAAACCACGCGCCTTGAATATTTATTCCATCATAACGACAGTGAGAGAAATTCCATAGTGGCAGTCAGGCGTCTGGGGCGCTCGCCGTTGTTTCATTGAGTAGCAGTAAGGGTCTTTCAGTATTGATGAAATTAATACGTTCGTTTCCACGACTCATTCATATAATATTCAGACTTTCTACTTAATTAGATCCTCCTTTCAATTTTACTTCTTTGTTATGATTGAGTTAAAGTTATATAGTTATATCTAGTTAGATAGTACTGTGAACCAAAGGTAAGGCAAGCGAAAGACAACAGGTTAAATCTATCATAAATGTTCTCCCGTAAGCATGGTAACGATTAACAACTAATTCATTATCATTTGCCAAGATGTGAAATGTTCCAAAATGTATCTTCTTCAATAGTTGTTGTCTTTGCTTCAAAACATGATTTTTATTTAACAAAATTAAACCGAAATAAAAATTGGGTTATAAACTTTATTTAATTTTCAGATAACGAGAAAGCAAAATCAAGCTTGTTACATTCGAGACTTATTTCGTCGTAAGAAAGGTAGAAACATTTCATGAATTTCTAATTGATTAAACATGTTCCGAGAGAAAAAAAGAGGACATATGAACGCAGCCATGCGTCATGTGGTCTGTACTTATGTCTTGATATTTTATGTTTTAATAAATCAGTCACATACTTCTTATATTACGATGTCAGTGACAAAAGTTGGTATGACATTGTCGCCAAATGTTTAATTGTCTCGGAGTTCCAGCCAAATTTACTATAAATTCTAGATTCATTCTAAATAGGAAATGTTCTATCTTGTGCAGCCTTGTCAAAGTAGTATAATTATCTGACATAGCTCCTACGTTTCCGAGTAGCATTGTCTTTCTTGAGAATTTTCAAATTAGGGAAAAACGTCTTTAATAAGGCTTTACTTAAAACACAAAAATTTATCGGAAGAGATGAAATAAAACTTTTATAACGTCACATGCATGGTAATACAAGGTAATAAAAAAAAACATTAGTCAAGTAAGAAAATTCACATAGGAACCTATGCAAGCATATAAGAGAATAGGAATGTGCACTCTTTGCGGATCATTAGACGCCTGTAAAAAATGAATAATGTTGGAAAATGTGTAGTTCAAGGTTAACGTGAGAGTTAAAAACAATACGTAAATCAAAAACAACAACAAATGATTGACAAAAAATATATTATATAAAGTAAGCAAATGTCCATATACAAAATTTAATTTATATTTTATTCCCTTGCAAATTTTAAAGTTAAAACAAGTTGCAAAAGGGACCCAAAACGTTCACTAGAAGCATGCTCAAATGTAAGAAATACGGTTACATTGCATGATTTATCTGAGGCACGTTGGATACATTCCTCTATCGATACTGTTATTTCTACTGAATCGGCATGAAAAATATACATATTACAATGGAATTTGTTATTAGTCCATTAATGTAAGGCTGAATTCTTAGAAAGAATAGAGTGAAATTTGATTTTAATTTTTTCCCGTAACTGGGGACATGGATTTCCTCATGTGGTCAGAGACATGGAGTCAAAAAGACTCCATTGTTATTTTCCTTTTTTGTATTTTATAGTTAAACTTTTGCCAATGCTGCTGAAAGACCTACTTGGAGGTACCGAGGAGATGATTGTATTCAAGGACAAACTACGACCTGATAATCAGAATTAATGAACAACGCTGAGTCATTTTGATTCCAGTCTCCAGTTATGAGTTAAACTTGGTAAAACCTATTCTTATTCCAAGTGATATACATAAACGATAAATGTTTATAAGTAAAAAAAAATAATAATAAAAAATAAAAGAAAAATGGGATTGATTCCCAGATTCGTTATGGCTAACTAAGTTAATCAAGTGGTTACTTATATCATATTTATCGGGAGTATTGATTGAATAAAATTCTACCGAAAGTTCAAATAGTCAATATCAAATATTTTCTTACAAAATAAAAATCTACAGAAATTACCTGATTTTTGGGAAAAAAGAAATCATTGCTTCTGTTCTCCAGATATTACCTGAGCAAAGTTTTTAATCTTTATCAAGAAATTTTCAGCAGGGTTCGAGAATATTTTTACAGAATTCCAATCCTAATCATGCGATATCACCAGTTGTGGTTTTTCCTTAGAGTCAAGTAAGTGTTCAAAAGAATTCAATCTGATGTTATTTACAGCAACAATAAATACGAGCTACAGAATGTAAACGTCTTTCGAAGATGGCACGTTTTTCTGTCTCAAATTGTGAGGAATTTGTATGCAATTGAGAAGAAAATCATATTGGGAATAATAAAACAAAAATCGTAAAAATATTAAAATATTTTAAAACGTCTAAGTATTTTCTGGAATCATTTACATTATAATTTAAATTATCTTGCGATGAAAAAAGCTATAATCAAGAATGTAAAACAGGGCATAACTTTACAAAATAATAATAACTCTGTATCATGTTATTTATATGAATATTCTATTTCATACCTATAATCAAGTTTACAGATATTTAACCATTTTTTTTAACGTAAGAGCAAAGTCAGAATATTATCTCAGATAGTACTTTGACAAGACAAGGCTGCTTCGACTAGCAGAAGGTAACAAATTCCCCCTTTATAATGAATCTTATTTAACGAGACAACTGAAACATTTGGCGACAATGATATTTGAACTTTGTCACTGCCTTCCTAACTTACGTAATGTGCGACTAATATATTATGACATCAAAGATCAAGACATAATGTTAGGTAAAACCGAAGTCGTAAAAATGGTATTGAAATATTTTAAAATATCAAAGTATTTTCTAGCCGTCATTTACATTATAATATAAGCTAGCTGTTCCCGCACAGCTAGCTTATATTATAATGTAAATGACGGCTCGTTCCCGTGGTTTAATATCCAAAAGGAAAAATTAGCTTTAAAGCACGCATTCAGAAATATTTTCGCTGTTAGAAAGGTAAAAATATGACATATTCATGGACTAAACAATTCACTAAAAATATACAACATAAAATCTACTTTAAAATTTAAAAATACACAAATTTGTCATTGTAACTACTGTTCCACACTTGTTTATTAACTTTGTATAATCTGATATGAAAATAAAATTCAGCTTGCTTCATAATATTCCTTTATAAACTATATTGGCTGGACAAGCACTTCGCTCCTCATGAGATTCATTTTGTCTCTTTAATTCAATTGCACTGACATTTAAAGAGACATTTACTTCACTCAACAGAAGATTTTCCTTCCCAAAGTGTGGATATTCTATCTCTGATATTCGCTAACCAAAAGTTTTTTTCCTTTACATTTTCACTATCGTTCAACAAACGAAGCGTTTTGACATTTAATGAGCCCCAGCAAATGTTGCATTTCCTTTCTTTGGGGAGGCATAATGAGTTTTAAATCTCTGTTTAAAATCAGACGTAAACGAAGAAATATATCACACATGTATATTACGGCTCTTGCTATTTGCACATGCGCAATTTGAGGTTTTAGCACATGTGCGAAAACGTGTAAAGCACACATAGTGCTGTTTTACGCATACGCGAATCATAGTAGGAAAATAGTTAAAATCGCAATTATGAAACGCCTTTTTTTACTTTGATATGATTTCAATATATTATCAATTAAGTATTTCTAGAGTTTTTCTCTTTCAAATATAAAAACGCTTTCAGGAGACTTCATTTTATACTCTGTATACATTATCTTGCTGATCAAAAAGGCTTTAATCCAAAATGTAACACTAAAGGATATAGTTTTGTATACTAATAATCATTGCATATCATGTTATTTATATTTACATTCCATTTCATGCCTATAATCTTGCTTAGAGATAATTGACCATTTTTTGTAACTTATTTACTAAAAAATATTATTTTGAATGCATTTAATTCTAGGACAATTGAATTCAAACTTTCTAATTAACAAAGTTCACTCATTATTGGGGGTAAAAGTGCAAAAGAACGCTATTTTGTGCATATTTTAGGCAGTTTTTGACAGACTTTATTTCTTTTTGATAACTGCTTTTTATTGCATAAAAAGTGTTTGCAGAGGCTGAAGAATCGGATCAATGAACCATAAATTAAACGGGGAAAATAAACAGAATAACAATAGGATGCCACGGACCTTTGTTAATAGCTTATCTTAATGAGTTTCTGAAAATTCTTATAAAATTATATGAACATTTAATAAAGGCTTTATAAAGACATCAAGCGGTCGTAAAATAAATATAAACTCCAGTTGGAGATAAAGGCGTTCTTCAAAGCACCCGAAATGAATCCTATCACGCATGCTGATAAAAAATGGCGTGTGTAATCTTCTATGGGTTATTACACAAAAAGGCAATTTTCTTTCAAATAATTTCTAAGGACCACTAAAGATTATTATCCTGGAAATTTTTTGTTGATGAGAAATATAAATGTATGGGAATTTTTTTTGTATAAAAATGATTATTCACTGAATTAATACCAATCGATTAAGCTGAAATCTTTATAGATGATGAGTCTTTATAACTTTGAGGTGTCATAGAAATGAATAGATAATGCATTTGTTCATTTCATTTTTTCAGTAGCAAAAAAGTTATATACGGATTTGAATAAATGAATAACCGGATATTAAACATTTATACTTTCAAAGCTGCAACATATAATATAATCAGTGATGCGTTAAAATAGAGAACAAAATCCATTTTCTTAATGACGTTTGATGTGTGAAGTATTCATAATTTGACAGGATTCAAAGCTGAAGGCATGCTCATTCTAACATTTCAAAATTGCAACTGAAGCAGAATTAATGCATTCTTCAGCTTTGGGGACTTATAAACAAAATCTTCATGAATATCACTATAGTAGTATCTCTAATAGGATTCATTTAGGCAAAATCTTAGAGTTGTTCAACAAATAAGTGCTACCTGCCCGCTCCCTCCAGCGTTGTGGATTTTAATTTCGTTCAATTTAATTAAATTACAGTAGCGTCTTTAAGCAACATTAAGGCCATTTTGGGACGTGTCTTGTAATTTTGGATCACTGTCAGATGATGACAATGACATCTGAGCTTGCGAAGTTCTTTCCCCCCTCCCCCCCGTACTTCACTTAAGAAAAATAAAGAGTATTTTTGATCAAACCTTTCCCACACTCGAAAATCATCACTGCGTGATAATATTTTTGCCTAATTCCTTGGTTTTCATGTTTTTTCCGAAAAATGTACATTTCATTTTAGCAGTAATAACGTGAACATACATTAAAAAAATGTATTTATGATTATCGCTACACTTATGAATATAAGTATACAATTAAAACAATGAAAAGAAAGTTGTTATACATAATGAAAAAATTTGCGTTAGGCATGTTTGATTATTGATTTATTTGTTTAGAAAAAATATAGTACAAAAATAAAATGAATGTCACTAAAAGAATTTTTTTTAAATTCTAGAGCAGTGAAAAATAGTTATATGCTTTAAATACACTTTAAAGTTAAAATAAAAAGAAAAATTAAAATTTCGATAAATTTTTAGATCAACTTTTAATCAGAAATCTTGAAAAATATTTTTTCAATGGGATTCTGCTAACCAAGAAATGAGCACATGCTAAAATTGATAATTTAAAAAGTCTGCGCTGAAGTGTTTTGAATAAATTTGCATGAATATCTTTATGACATTTCCAAAGGGCATCTAGTTAACTTTGTTACAACTCACTCACTAACCTTGTTACAATGGGCATGAGATTTTAATAAAAGCATCTGGCAGCTGAATGTCACATGACATACCTTATTTTTTACCTTTACCTTGTTCTTAGAGCAACATGAACTAAAAATTATTTGTCCGCTATTTAATAACTTCGACTCACTCGTGTTTTATGGAACGCGCTGTGATATCTAACTTATGACTGGGGTGGCACCTCATTCGCTCGCTCTTTTGTAACGCATATGTATAGAAAATGCAACTCTTCTATACCTTCATGACAGTCATCTCAACTGTAACTGTACGTAAACATAGTCTACATTTCTGGAATATCTTTGAACTTGCATAATGTAAAGATCTCCATCAAGCCATTATTGGGCAAACAATTTGCCTTTAGTTACAGCAATGGATATTGATGCCGCTCTTTGGATGGTAATCATCGTGTAGACTTCCTGCATAATAGACAAATTACCGAAGTAAATGACCGAGGTAATAAATGCCGATATTCGAAGGGAAATGTTAAGATTTGCAACATCCAAATTCCTTCTGGCAATACTGAGATAATAATCCGAGCTTACTATTGAAATGATCAAACATTTATCGCTGAGTGGGACATCAAAGATGATAAAATGGAAGAGAAAGAGATGTCTCCTGAAGGTAGAGATATCTCCTTCATTTCCGATTTATTTCCAAAATATTCTTAAGGCAACAAGCAGAAAATCCATGTTAGAAGTAAAGTGCTTTTTTAGTATTCATTTCATATCCTTTTACTGTAAATTCAAATGCAATTTAATTTTCTTTATTTATGTAATGTGTATTTTTGCATTTTTAAAATAAATAGCAGTGAAAAAACTTTCAAAGTCATTGTATATGACATGCTAGCGTGAGTGTTTGCCTTAGAGAATACATAAGTAGCTATTTATATTTTGTAGACTCACCGTAGTTTCTGTTCTAGACGTGTTATGATAATTTTCTCCGTAGATGCTTTAGAACTTATGGGTATTTTACAGAAATAGTGCAGTATATGTTCTATATGTCCTGCATATACTAGCATAGTATATTTTGCATTCACTGATATGTGAGCTATTTTAGATCAAGGCCTAGACACACCATATGTTTTGACTTCATGGAAATTTATGTAGATTTATATTTTTCGGAAGATTGGCGTAATCTATGTGCTAGACATACCCGGAATTTTCATCTTCTAGGATAAATAAGTAGTTGTAGATATTTTTTTTAAATATGGCATAAGTTGAAGAAACTGAATATTTTGGTTTCCTTAATGCATAAGAAGTTAAATAAATTTTCATTCGTGTATTATCTAATGTATTTATGTATACACCCAATGCAATAATATATCTCTTATGCAATGTATATATATATATATATATATATATATATTTATATATATGCCATCAAAAACATAACTTGTTAAAAAAAACAAATCTCGCAACTCAGTTCTTCTATCATAAAAAGTTGTGAAATCCATGTAATACCAAGTCGATCAATTTATTCAGTCCCTACTTAGGGATCCTTCTGTCTTAAGTTATTACGTAATTAGCTAACCTAACAACATCTTATAGGGACCATATCAATATTAAAAATCTTTTATGGTTTAAATAAATAGATTGACTTGGCAATCACATGAAAACACAATATATCTTTACATTAACATATTATATTAAATTAGATTGTTTAGTGCGATTTCCAAGTCAATCTATTTATTTAAACTATAAAAGATTTTTAATATTGATATGGTCCCTGTAAGATGTTGTTAGGTTAGCTAATTACGTAATAACTTAAGACAAAGGGCCGTTAAGTAGGGATTGAGTAAATTGACCGACTTAGTATTTCATGGATTTCACAACTTTTTACGATAGAAAAACTGAGTTGCGAGACTTGTTTTTTTTTACAAGTTATGTTTTTGATGGCATCTCATTTATTTTTGTAGATAGTCCTTTTCTTATTTTTGTATGTAGAGTTCCTCTTTTTCGTACGTAACTGGCAGGGCAACACTCATTATTCATTCATATATATATATATATATATATATATATATATATATATATATATAT
>JAPMOR010017969.1:300339-318730 GCA_026543865.1 Argiope aurantia | reverse complement strand
ATTATTTATACATATACTGGTATACTGAGTCATTCACTGCAAATATGACTTTGTAATCTGGGGGCACGGTATCTTATATATTTATGCAGTTGATGTATCTAGAAAACTAGATCAAAATTGCAAAATATTTTAATTTTTCCTTGATTTATACACTAAACATTAATTGTATTCTAAATTTGAAGCTTCTATGTCTGATAGAAGTGCCTTAAAGTTTTGATGATCGGTCAGTCAGTGACAAAATTCACGAAATTTGATTAGTTATAATTCTTAAACTACTGGTTCGAATTTAATGAAATTTGAAATATACCGTGTTTATATAATTCCTGTTTGGTTACTGAAAATTCAGGCTTCTAGTTTTATCCACAACGAAGTTATAGGGGTAGAAAATGGCCTGAACTGCTTCGAAAAAGGGATAGTACGGAAGTGCCGCTTGTTTTTGCTCGACTTGGTGGGGGCACTGCCGTGCCCCCAGATTCATTTATGAGTGTCAAGACTCATTCTACGTTATCTCTCAAACATTCAATTTCAGAAGTATGTATTTACTTTGTGTCGAAAGTATTTCATATCAAAAGTGAAAAAAATTCACGATGCAACTCTCGACTCGCAAAATATCTCTCTTTCAAAACGATAATAAACATTTAATTTCACAAAATGTGAACAGGTATGATACGAATTTTTTCCACTGTTACGAATGACAGAAACAAAAAAAATCTATAGATATTAAAAGCTTATGTGCATGCAAAATCAAATCGAATTTCTTAATCACCTTTTGGCAGTAACTCGTATGTTCGGATTATTTACAGCCACGCCTCGTGAAAAGGGAATAGAACATTTGCGCTCCATAAATTATTCCCTACCCCTGTTGCATTGTAGGTTTACTGGGATTCGGACCTTTGGCAAGAAAACTTGGCGCGCATCTAGAGGGGTGACGTTTAGTTTTGAGGGTTTAGTTTTGCATAGCTGCATTTTCGGTAGGGCTAATTGGTGATGATGGAATAGTGATAATTTTTGTAAAAATTTTATTTGATCTTGAATTTATGAGATCTTGTACATACATTTATCTTATTCATATATCTTGTAATAAATGATAATTAATTCTATTATTAATAGAAAAGTAAGACTGTTTTTATCAGAAAAATAAATAGCGGAATTAAATGCATTTAAAAAGAAGTAAGATATAAGAGAATTTATAACTGTTTTATTTACTAATATTTAAACAATCTCATATTTCTGAATAAATTTTCTTGAAAATCGCTATTATCTATACTCATAAGAGGGAAAAAAATGTATGTATATGTATATATTACAATAGTTCACTTAGCAATATCTTTATTAAGAAACTAGCCGCCTTTAATGACCAGCAGTTCGCCAGTATAAAAGATCTCAAAAATTTTCAAATTTATTTTATGTAACTTGAACTCTTATTAGCTTTTTCTGCAAAATATTTAGCTATCAAAGTTTCAGATTTTGATAGTTATATAATTCAATCATACTATTATGTAGGCCTTAAACAGTTCTGTTCATTGTATTACTTACTAATTTCAGAGTTCATAAAATTTGCACATTATATTAGAGTGGAAATATTAAACTGCAATTAATATAAAAACATTTTTTACTGAAACCAAGCACATCTTTTTTTGAATGTGAAAATTTAATGTAGAGTCGCTCAGCATTGAAGTTGTATATGCAATGCAGAAAATTTTTTTGTAATTTATACAATACCTTAAAGAATTACTCAACAAAAATTTCTCTAATTCATCGTAAAATTCAATTTTTATTTTTACTTTCAAAACATTTAAAGGATGTAAATGAAAATATTTTATTTGAATTCAGTCAATAAATGTTCTTATGAAAAATCTATGAAGTTTAAATTTTACACAGTCCTTGTGTCCTAAGGAGTCATATTCTGCGAAATACTCTTGACACTTCAAATCTTAACTCAAGTTCAATAAATATATTTTCTATCTTCTGCGATCAAATCTGTCAGTTTTTACATATCAATATTAAAACAATCAATATTTTCATAATCATAAGCCAATCACTGTTGAGAAATCCTGGTAAAAGATTGGCGTATCTTCTTTGAAACGGATTATGAAGTATTCTAAAATTGCCAATTTTTATAAAAGAGTAATATTCAAATTTCATAAATTATTTAGTTTTAATGAATGATTTAGTTGATTGAAGTTCAAAGATTTTTATTTAACCCTTAGCGCTCCGAAAAGTAATTAGATGCATAAATATTTGCCGAATAAGAGAACTTGTTCATTGCTCCGAAAAATTAATATATATGAATTTTTCCAGAAAATTAATCTATATATTTTTACCACTCTTAAGTATTTTTACCAGTTAAGTATTTTTCATCGGATCAATTAAAGAAAATGATTCCACAAATTACATCACTAATTTTTTTAAGCTCAATAATGGAAAATAGATTTTGATTTTCAAGCTCATATCAGCATATAAAATCTGAACTCAAGTTTGATATTTTATGAACGATATCATTTCCTTTTTTATTCGTTTGCTCCTCAAGATATAAAAGAATACAACCTTAATTTTTCTATTGGTTCGTGGCTTTTTATATTAATTATTATCTTTTTGCTTTAGTCTTTTCCAATTTCAATTAATAATAATGTTTATAACTGCTTTCTGAGAGCTACGATAGACCTCTTCAAATTCAGGAAATAATTTTGATTCCAATTTAAGCCTTTTTTGGAGGATCTCCCCTCCCCCCCCCAAAAAAAAAGAATAACCTAACCTTATCTTTAAAGTATTTGAATAAAATTATACTATAATATGTACTAAACTGTGGTCAATAAAATTTACTCTCAAAGGATATAACATGTTCAATTTCAAGCGGTTGAACTTCTATCTTTCCTTTGATAAAACATATAACATTTATTAACTTTCATTACATTTTTTTTAAAAAAATAGAATGATATTCTATTAATTAAAGTGCTTAAAAATTGGTTCCAAATTAACACCTTCAACACCTATGCATAATTACATTAACTTAATAATGCTTGATTATATGTGATTGAGTTCATGTGACATGAGGACTGGCTTTTTGAGTTAGTCAGCAGAGATTTATCAAATATCCATAGATAAAGTTAATTCATTTCTTAGTTCAGATATAATCCCAATAAAAATTAACTGAATCTATCGTTACCATACAATATACTTTTGTAGAAAATGAGACCAACTCAAGGACTTCTAAAAACGGCAGTTGTAACATATGAACAGAAAACTGCGAGTGATGATGAATTTCTTGCATGAAGAATTGTCTTCACATTTCCAAACGTGACATTTTTTCAAATTAATGTTTCTATCTAGATGAAAGCAACATTCGTCTTTCCAAATAACATTTTTCAGAAAAAAAAAAAGTTTTGATTTTGCATTGCAACAAAAACAATGCTTTTCTTGCTGTGTATTCCAGTAAGTCTCTGAGATGGTTTAAATGTTTAGTTCCCCCAGTTTCTGTTCCATTCTTTATAAAGACGATAGTGCAACTGCCGAAGAGTGAAAATGAGCAACGTTATTATTATCAAATTTTTTTAAAGCCATAATGATTTGATGATGTACTAATTGCATTCCGAAATAAACGCTTTCTTCCACATTTGTGGCCAGTATTTCGAAATTTAAAACTAAAAATATTTCTATAAATGTTCTAGATAGAAATGTGAAATTTTGTATAGATGAAAATAAGAATAAATATATACTAATTCACTCTTGAAATTATGATGTATATATAAAAATTTAATTTTTGCAATTTTTGTACAATTGCCTATATTATTTAATGAAATTTTGTAATTCAAAGTATGTTTAGATGCAATATTTAAAAAAAAATGTTCCTAAGTGCAACCCCTTAATGTTTAAAAAAAAAGTGACTTTAGAAACCATGCTTACATAGTTGTGAAATTAGTTTTCATCTTAAGGCCTGATATTTAAATATTTACCATTGTAATTTCAATTTTGATTACAATAAAGGTCCAATCTATATAAATCTATACTTTTGGCAAGAAATTCAGGGGCGAAAAAATACAAAAGAACGAATAAAATATAAAGTAATATATTTTATTTTTAGCTTTCTTTCGTGCATAGATTTAAGACAAATTGAAAATTAGTAATAAATCATTGGCAGTGCTTTTAAGAAAATAGACAGAAATTTGCTACTACATTACTTGCGAAAAAAATTTAAGCTCATGATACTGTTTTTGAGAATTAAGCGTTTTAATGTAGCACGTTTAGATGTTGCATTTAAATGGCGTTTGCGGTACATTGGATTATGTATAGTTAAATGTGACAGTAAAATAAGCTAGAAAATGAAGTAATATATTTCAGATTTGAAGGAATTTCAGTAATTATCAACATTTTTTTATTGAAAATATTTTTTTTCTCCTGAGAATTAACCAGCAGCTGTTTTTAAAATTATTAATATGATTCCTATCATTTATTTTAGCCAGCCAAAAAACTTATTTTTTTTTTCTTTGCAAAAAACACACACACACCTTATTTGAACAGCTTTAACGTAAAAAATACATTAGCTCATTTCAAGTATCAGTTTGTGTAATGTATATACATGAAAGTGTACATACATATAGAAAGAACTAAACATTATTGATATCCATTTAAATTTGAATTTAAAGCCCTTTCTAAGTATTTTTTTTTCATTTTGTTAAATAAAGTTAAACCGTAAGAGATATAAAGATCAAATCCTCATAAAATTAAAAATTATAATTCATTTTATTAGATTAAATTTGTATTATGCACATCAGAATTATAATTTTTATAAATGCCTTCCGTGTGGGAAAATTATAAACGTATTCCTTTTAATAAATACATTTTTAAAGCAAATTTCTCACACTTGATATTTATTATATTCAACACTCGTTTGAAACGTGGAAAGGATCATCAGCATTTTTCTCAAGAAAGTTTCGTTTCGTTATCAGAGACAAGGAGTATCTTTCTCATTCATAGTGAGTGACCATTTGGCGTACATTGTGAAATCGCCAAATCTTACATGCAAAGATAAAGTTTATAATGCGGTAGCCTTTCTTGACACTTGAGCGGAAAGCGGGAAATTTATACAGCGCAAGTGACATAGAACCCGTGAAAAGCAACGATTCAACGATTTTTTTTGGAGTTGCATAACAGGAAAAAAATTCAGTGTAAGTTGATGAGTTTCTGTTAAAAATTGAAATGGAGGCAGTTGAAAAAGAGAAAATAGGAATATGAAAGTGTTGAATCATTCAATTAGAATGAATGAATTAGAGATGGTAATTCCCTTGAACGCCAATGAAAAATGGCGCAATGAAAAAACCTGAACTTTGAACTTTTTTTTTGGGGGGGGGGACTGGAATTCTTAGGGGATGCTTGGATGAAACGGGTGCTTTCTGTACACGCGCTCGAAAATGTGTAATTTGAAAGCTGTATGCAAAAAATCTATTCGCTGTATTTAAATATATAATTCATTCTTATTCTGGATGCCCATGAATCGCTGTCAAATAGATATCGAGACTTGGATGAGGGGAGTCATTCCTTTATTTGTCATCACATTCCTTTATTTGGATCTGACCAGAATTTATACATTCTTTTGATTCTAAGTCGTTTAAATCCTTAATTAAAGCATCATTTTTGGTCCGTCGTTAGCCGCAGAGCCCTATGGACAATGACTTCCAAATCGAAAAAGCAATTCAAAATTTCAGTAATGTCTGTAAAGAAATTGAGAGAATTAAAAATGCAGTTGAAAACGCAGATAGTTCAGATGCATTATTCAATGTGCTAAAAACGAAAGTCAATACTTATGAGCAAAAACTAGAAAATTCGTTTTCGAATTTAGATGTTATTGATAGTGAAGAGAAACTTGAAAAAATTTGGAAATTCAGGATGTGTTATTTGAGTGTGCCGTGCCTTTGGAAAACACTAAACTTAAGAATAAAACGGAAAGACAAGCTGTTAGCTTAAATACCAAAATTCAGGCTTCTAAAAAATTGCTTTAACTTGCCGCATTTTTATGGAGATATGGAAAACTGGATATCATACAAAGAATTATTTCACGCAACTGTAATTATTAATTCAGAATTATCCAAAATAGACAAATTGCAATATTTATTCGCATCTACCAAAGGTACTGCCGCAACATTAATTCGTGGATTCGCAATTCGGGAAGAAAATCTAAAAAATTGCTGGGAATTGTTATGCGAAAGATTTGAAAACAAATGTCAGTTAGCTAATTGCCAGACTAATAAGTTGTTTAATCTAAAAATACAAAACGCAAATTCATCTAACTGATATTCGAGATTCTAGATAATTGCAATGAATGTATTAGAAATTTAAGTGTTTTGGGTTTAGAAGTAAATGAATTAACTGAGCTGATTATAATCAATCACTGCGTTTCGAAACTGGACGACGAGATAATTCACCGCTGGGATTTGACCTTGAACCCTGATGCGTTTCCGATGCTGAATTCTTTTAAAGCCTTTATGGAGAAGGAGGCGAGATCTCTAGACAGTCGTAGCTCAGCTAAATATAAACAAATGCGGGGGAACCTGACCCCTGAAAGAAATTTTTTCTAGATGGTCGAAAATGTAGTCAAACTGAAAAGGGGGACCGATTTAGTCGAAGGATGACAGACCAGACAAGAAAAGTGATAGTTCATAGCTAAATTGAGGGGGAAAGCGATTCTTTTTCTTGTTTTTTGTATCAGAGAGATTCAAATCATCCGCTTTATAAATGTCCTGCTTTTAATCAAATGAAAATCGAAGAACGATTGAAAGCAGTAAAAGGAATTTGTTGTAAGAATTGTCTTCGCAAAAACCATAAGACGGATAATTGCAAAATAAATATCGGATGTAAGGTTTGTAAAAATCGACATCACACTTTACTTCATAAATATAACGTAAATCTTCCAACTGAGATGGACAATAATCCGGATGTCGTAGCTGTTTCTAATGGACTTCAGCTTCAAACGAATCAGCAAAATAGTTCTGTTCTTCTCTCAACGGCTGCAATAAAAGTGGAAGATCACTCTGGAAAATGTATTAAATGCAGTGCTTTAATTGACAATGCATCACAGCTATCATTAATTTCAAAAAAGTTATCATATCAATTAAATGTACCGTTAAAAAATACAAATTATAATTTAACCGGTATTAATGGGATTAGTGCAGCAATTGACATTTTGTTCGCCTTCTGTAATCATATTAAAAATTATGTTGCAAGAACTATGGAAATCGAAAACCGCTTGGGATGATCCTGTTCCTATTACCATTCTAGAAACCTGGATTAAATTTAAAGAACAAAACTATAATCTAAACTTTATTTCAGTCCCTCGATTCATGATAGTCGACAATAATTCTGACATCCAATTACACGGTTTCTGCGATGCATCTACAAAAGCATTCGCTGCCGTTGTATATTTGAAATCTAGATTGAATCAAGTATTTCTTGTAAGTGCTAAAACTCGTGTTGGTCCTATAAAACAGCTTACTTTCCCAAAGTTGGAACTTGGCGGAGCACTTCTACTTGCTGAGCTAATAACTGCCATCGAAAAAGCACTATCTTTTCCCATAAAAGAGCGATATTTATGGGCAGATTCAACAATCGTATTAATTTTTATAAATAAACTCCCAAGTAAAGGGAATATTTTCATTCAAAATCGAGTTAATAATATCTTAAATTTAACTTCAGTGTCTAATTGGTATCGTATTCCTGGTGATTGCCCTACTGGAAGACTTTTTCCAGAGCAGCTCAAAAATGCATCTTATTGGTGGAATGGTCCTGATTGGATCAAACAAGATTTTCATCCTCTTGTACCGTTCTTAGAAGTGCTAACTACCAACTTAGATGAACCAGGCTCCGTGCCGGAACCTACTTCCGTAAATGCGGACAGAAATCCTTTGAATGCCATACTACTCAAATTTTCATCTTACACCAAACTTATAAGAGTATTCGCATGAGTAAAACGTTTTATTCAAAATTGTAAAGCTATCTGTTCAACATCTAAATCAGTATGGCTCCTTCAAGCAGAAGAAGTAGAGTCTTCACTTGAAAATCTAATTAAACTCATTCAGCAAACTGAATTTTACCAGGAAATTAAATGTTTCAAGATGAACAAACTCATACCCAAATCTAGTAAATTACTCCCTTTAAATATATTTTTGGATAAAGATGGAATTCTCAGAGTGGCAGGTCGGCTTTCTAAGCATCCGACTCTTCCCTATGATCAAAAATTTCCAATAGTCATCCCCAAAAGACATCATATAACTCTCCTTATAATTCGACATTTTCACCAACTCAGTCTCTATGCTGGACCAGAATTGGTTTTATCTCTCATTTGACAAAATTTCTGGATTCCTGATGGTCGTTCCACGGTTCGTCGAGAAATCAAACGTTGTATCGTTTGCTGTCGATTAAATTCTAAACATTCGAACCCTAAGATGGGAAATTTGCCAAGTTGTCGAATAACAAAATCTCGTCCTTTTGAAAGAGTTGGGGTAGATTTCGCAGGACCGTTAGTCACAAAATGGCAGCATCTCAGAAAGGCTACAAAATTCAAGTCTTACCTTTGTTTATTCATATGCACATCGACTAGAGCAGTTCATCTCGAACTCGTATCCAGTATGTCTACGGAAGCAGTTTTAGCTGCACTTCGTCGATTTATAGCACGACGAGGTCATCCCACTGATATCCTGTCAGATAATGGATCGAACTTCATAGGTTCAAATATTTATCTAAAGCAATTATTCAAGTTAGTCCAAGACCAGTCTGTACAAAATTTCCTGACTGTGAGAAACATCAGTTAGAAATTCAACCCACCATATGCTCCCAATTTCGCTGGTGTTTGGGAGTCATCCATCAAACTCGCAAAGACTTGTCAAGGACATTTGCTTAATTTTAAAGAACTGTCTACCCTCTTATGTCAGATAGAGGCCTGTATTAATTCAAGACCTCTAGTACCACTTTCCAATGATCCAGCTGATCTCAGGGCTCTCATCCCTGGGCATTTCCTAATCGGGAAACCTTTTCTTGAGCTTCCTGAAGGAAATGATCTCACTAATCAAAATCTTAGTCTTTCTTGCAGATGGAAAAGTCTCTTACAGTTAAAACATCAATTTTGGAGTAGATTGACTAGAGACGTCCTTCACCATTTGCAATCCCGACGGAAGTGGCATCAACATCGTCCTCCTTTCAGTGTTCAGTGTCCGAGATCTCGTCCTTATTCAAATTGACAGCATGCCTCCATTATCCTGGCCACTGGCGAGTATCCTAGAGATCATCCCCGGAACTGATGGTATCACTAAAGTTGCCTTGATTCGTACTCCATCCGGACTTGCCAAAAGAGCCATTAACAGACTCATTGCACTACCGGTGCCGACATGCCGCGCCCCGGAGGATGGGGATTCACCTGAACGCCAGCAGATGGCGCAATGAAAAATCAGAGCGTTGAACTTTTGTTTTTGTTCAGAGACTGACATTCTTTGGGGGTGCTTTGATGAAACGGGTGCTTTCGGTATACGCGCTCTAAAATGTGTAATTTGAAAGCTGTATGCAAAAAAATCTATTGGCTGTATATAAATCTGTAATTCATTCTTATTCTGGATACCCATGAATCGCTGCCAAATAAATATCGAGACTTGGATGAGGTGAGTCATTCCTTCATTTGTCATCATATTTCTTTATTTGAATCTGACCAGAATTTATACATTCTTTTGATTCTAAGTCGTTTAAATCCTTAATTAAAGCATCAGAGTTGTACATAAATATGTACATATTCAGTTACTGAAATATAATTGAAAATCATATGATAAAAGTAAAGTGGTATCTTTTTGGGATGAAATATATTTATCAAAGTTGTTTGACAATAAATTAATTACCAAATCAATCTTATTAATACTCTCTATCTTCAGCGATCATTTCAATGTTATTAATATTATGTCGACTCATTTTAATGAAATACATTTTAAAACAAGAGCGGGAAATTCAATTTGAATTTCTTTTTAAATATCTTGAAATTATTTATTTTTTAAATCTAACATTTACATGTAAAATCGCTTTAGTACCAGAAATTTTTATTTTCATATATTGTTCATTTAGATTTTAAAAATGGATGTTAACAATTTATGCATTTTTAAAATTACTTTTAGTAATGGCTGCATTTATAATCCCTTATTATTAGGTAGAAATTCATAACTAAATTACGGACTAGTGAAAAGGGCCGGAATCATTTCGTAAAAACACAGCACGATTCTTTTGGTTGGTGAGCGGAATGAACAGGAGATATAATCCCCCATACAGAATAATAGAAAGCCCACCCAAATAATTCAAACGCTTCCATTCAATTTTATCGTATAAAGCGAGAATATACGTGCAACAAATATTGCACTTATTACATATTGTAGAATATGTAATAACAATAACAGTCAAAAATAAATATATCTATATAGGAACGTTTTAGATTGCTTCATTTTTTTTTTGTATTTTTTACTGTTGCTTTTATTTCAGTACTTCGCTAATTAAAGGATCTGAGGAACATTATAAATAATATTGCTGACAGTGTTAAACACTTCTTTCAATCAGGGGAAAGAAGATATAAAAGAAATAAAAAATAGGTGCCAAATAGAAAGTTTAATCTTTCCCAAAAATAGGCATAACCAGCACTAGATGGATAATCACAATGACTTACTTATGGAAATAGATGACCGAATCTTTCAAAATCATCCATCTCACAAATGTGGTTTTTACATTATCTTAAAACTCTAAAAATTACCTTTCTAATGATATGCATTGTATTTTTGCACTACATTTGCACTTTACATTTAATAAATTTTGAAGCTTAATTTACAATGTTACCTTTTTTATAATTTTATTATTATTATTGAAATAGATAAATTGGGAGTTTTTGCAGCAAATGCATTACCAGAGAGTCATAATGAATGAATATTCAAAAAATTCTGTAAAGGAAGAAAAATGTGAAGGCGCTTATACAATGCTACCTTACGTTTTGCAAATGTTACATTTAAGATTTAAAAAAAAAAAGCTTTCTTGGTCATTATTTCCGAAATAGGATTTTCCTTTTCACCTTCATTTTGTAGTAACTACATTTTTAATTTGTGCCCACAATAATTTCTTGCAGATTGGTTTAGTTAAATGGATACTTTTAAGCCCTATCAAATAAAATTAAATTTAAACATTGTATCCCATATTAATCATGATTTGAATACAATTAAGCGTAATGCAATTATGTTTCGTGTTAAAAGGAATACGAGATTAGATAAACCAACTCACTAGTTGAATACTATATACAGCATATTAGTGTTGATTTGAATACATTTAAAATAATTGAATAAGACCATATGTTAAAATTTTATTCAAGGAACTCTTTAGTGTAATCGTGGCCAGCCCTGATCGGCAGAAACTCCATAGCAGCTTCAAACGCAGAAATACATTGTAATGATGGTGTTTCATATCTTTATTTTATTTAGATTGAAAGTGTGTCTTTAGAATTAATATTGCTTTTGTTATTGAGTCATATGTCAAAATCGTGGAGATGACACTCATCGATGCCTATAAATGTTCGTTTATCCTACCTACCAAAAAGGGGATTGTCATAGTTGGTGAGTCAAATGTCAAAATCGTGGTGATGACTATCGTCGATATCTACAAATGCTCCTTTATCCTATCCTACCAATTAAGAGATTGATGTAATTGATGAGTCCTATGTCAACATTGTGGTAATGACAATCATAGATATCTATAGATGCTCATTTATCCCATTCAACCGAATAAGAGAATGCCATGCCATGCCATCTAAAATTCGTGGTGATGACAATTTCGCTATCTACAAAGGATCATTTATCCCATTCTATCAAAGCCCTTTGAAAAAATATGACGGCAGATAATTATAAGGAAATAGGCAGATATGCAGGACACTTGGACTTCTTTATCTTTAAGAAAATTATAAATATTACCTAAAGAATTATAGCCAATACCGGGAAAGCTACTGGCTTTACGAATGGCTTAACATCGTGAGATCTCTCATGTGTAAGAGTATTTTTTATCCAAGGACAATTACAACAAGTTTGAGCCAATTTGTCTCTTATATTATCCAGTGTTTTCGTAAGTAAACTTTATTCCACTGAAAAAAAAACAGATTTAAAGGAAAACGGAATTATATACCCATAAAAATATATTGTTAGTAGTTTTAATTTTAATTAATATATTTAATACAATGTTAACAAAAACCTACAAATAAATTATTTATGGCTCTTTCGCAAAAAAAAAAGTTTATTTCCTTAAAACTTAATTTTTTTTTCAAATATTTAAAATTTTATACTTTTATGTAAAACTCATTACATATAAGAAAAGTACTGTTTATTTTAAATGCTCTTCTACGCACCCTTAGACTTTAAGTTGCGTCTTCTCCCAAGATGTGCAAAAAGTGTTTGTTTTTAACATTTTATTTTATTCAAAACACTTTAAATCTTGTTAAGGCCTTATTTTTTGTAATTCCTAAAAACACAGCCTCAACTTTAGCGCCAACCTAAATCCTCTAAAAGGGATTTTTTTGCATAATGTGCATTAGGAGATTTGTTTAGGCATTCAAGGATTTTTTTATTTCAAATAAATTCATCAAGCTCCAAAATTTATTTAGTTTTTTCTGCAAAAAAGGATTAATAGTATCACTGAAAATTAACCTGAAATAGTAAAGAAAATTTACACATTTATTTATTTGTAATTAATTGCCTGGTATATTCTGTGAAAATATCCATATATATTTTAGAAATATGCATTATGAATTCTTCTTTTTTACATAAATACATATTGATAGACAATTAGATGTAATGCATTGAAATATTAATTAATATTTAAAGAGTTTTTACTTTCATATTATGGCTGCATCTAAGAAATTTATATTAAATTGACAGATAAATAGGTGACAATGGATAAATGCTGAAGTTTCAAAATTTTAATAATATATATTTGGTTCTGTATTCAGTCTGTTGGAAAGGAATGTTCTTTGCCTGGAGTGAAATGAAATATTGGAAAATTGTGTTGGAGAACCCATGCGTCGCTGCTGTCATCTGAACACTATTTGGTGTTCCAACGTAATACCCCACATCATTTCTTCAATACGGATATTCATTTAACTATAGTAAAAATAAATTTAAAAAATGCAGAAAGACAGGAGATTGTTTTAACACCTTACTAAGTAAGTGAAAAGTAAATTCCGTAATTTCTTTGGCAAAGCTCATTATTGCTACCTATTTTTTTCTCTTTTTATGAACACGAAACTTAATCGTTAGACACGAGATTGTATATAAGGATGAGGAAATAAAAATATCTACATAATAATTAAAAGGGAAATTTGGTTTGGAGAAGGGGGGGGGGGAGACAGGAAAGTCAAATCTATGAAATCATATTTTAGTGGATCGTTATCTATAACAAGACTAAACAGAAGATAAACTTCTTATTCCTTTTTCGTCTGCACCGTTGTAAGATAAGAGTTTGAGAATAATGCATTGAAAAATGAGAAAATTTTACACTACATCATTTCTTTTTATCAAAATTGTTTCTGTTCTATAACCTGCACCGAAATTGAGGAAAATATATTCACAAATAAAAACAAACCACAAACCACAAATAGTATATATATATATATATATAGTTTGATGTTTGAAAATCACATCCTTGTTAAGAAGATATGAAAATCGTTTCAACATTGTAAGGGTAAAATGAAGCTAAATGCCTCAGATATTCTAGTCAATTGTAAAAATACCTCCAAAGGGAGTCATTTTTAGTAGAAGTCAAAAAATTCTTACTTCACACTTTGAATAAGGAAATTTATTGTTGAACATTTTAGGTCCTCATATTATCTCGAATAATTTGAATTTATGTTTTAGAATTTTAATTATCCAGTAACTGGAGACGGGATGAAAATGGCTTCACTTTGTTTATTAGTTCTGATAATCACACGGTATTCTGTCCATGAATACAATGATATCCTCAGAACCTGCAAGTTGTTCTTTCAGCAGTGTGTTGGAAAAAATCAAGTATGAACACGTGTGCATAACCGAGTTATTCTTTTTCAAAGTTTTTGTTAGTATTTATGATACCATTGACTCCATGTCTCTGAAACTGCTTTTAATTTGAGTAATGCAAAAAGAATAAAGACATTTTCTTCAAATAATATTTTAAATAATTGCATTATTCTTTTTTGTTTGTTAAATTCTATCAGTTATTAACATTAGTGTCATTCCGTAATATCTAAACGGAGTAACTACCGCATTAAATGATTATTTAGGGGTTTTTTTTGTAATATCTTTCTAACATTTAATATTATAACATTAAACATTTTTAATATTTTTGGTAGTTACATGATTTTCAGAATGTATTGTGTTTTCAAAATAAAATCCAATGCTTTTTATCAAAGACAAAAAGAAAAATAACAATGGAGTCCTTTTCACTCCATGTCTCTGGCAGTGTGAAGAAATTCATGTCTCCAGTTGCGGATTAATTAATGTTTTAATTTATTTTACATGTTTTATGTTTTGAATTTCGCTTCTGAAGAAAGTTCACTAGCAATAAAACCTTTATAAATGATTTTTCTTGAAAATATATTGCTAGCTGAATCTCTTGATATAGTTATGCTACACTGAATCTGAATCAATTATTTTTATTGTATTTTTCTGATCGACCAGACTGATAATGTAAGGAAGGTATTGTTTAGTATTCTTTCCAATTTCATCGTCTAGACGTGGTATGTTCTTTTTTCTTCTATTTACATAACAAAAAATAATCATTGCTCCATTTAATATTCAATAAGGTAATGAAGGAATGACGTCATAATATATCTTTCGGAAACAATTTACAATAAATAGTTGTCTAAATTATTCAGAAGTATTAGTTTTCGTTTATTTGCTGCGAGGAAATATTGTGCCGTTTTCTTATCTAATCTATATTAAAAGCACACGTTTAAAAGCTATGTAAAATCTATTCGAAAAATTAATCTTACTCATTTTCATTACAACAGGGATTCTTTAAATTTTACTTAACAACATTCCTGTCAGCACATCGGAAGTCGAGAAAGATTTCATTTGCCTGGAAACATAAGAAAGAGGATCACCTCCAAAGTTATTTCCGACAGCAGATGAAAAAAAATTGGAGCAATAAGAATAGAAAAGGGTTTATGAACCTTCTTCTTGTACAATAGCTATTCAACAATGCAATATATATATATATATATATATATTCTTTCGAAGACAGTGAAGAGACTTTCGATTTTTTAACTTCGTTTTATTTCCGTCCCGGGAGAAATGATATTTTGCACAAGTAGAAGCAACGAGCACAACACGAAATGAGGAAAAGCTGATGAAAATTGTATCCCAGTGAATATATACTATGAGATTTTAATAAGGATTTCCATTACGTGTCAATCACGAGTAAGAGAATAATAGGGATCTTTTAAAAGAATGTGCTTAGCTGGACAGTATTTTATTCCTTCACTCGGAGTGTGGGAACCGCTGACTAAAGTATTTTTACAAAGCTTCAGTTGAATTAATTAAGTAGAAAAATGGAATGGGATCAGGAAATAAGAGAATATTTTAGAATGAAGTTAATATGGCTGAATTACGATAAAACATTGGGAATTAATTTGGATTTAAATTAGAGTTATATATATATAATGATCGGTATATTATATATATATATATATATATATATATATATATATATATATATATATCAGTCACCGATTGTAATAAATATGGCAGAAGAGCTATAAAAATGTCAACGAATGCTAGAACATTCACTAAAATTTTTCCTGCTATTGATAACAGATAAAGGTACAAGAAAAACTCCTGTCTAACAGGAAACTGTCCTCAATTGCCTATGGATACCGGCTTTGTTCCTATCAGCATTGCGACTACAAAGAAAGTTTTTTCTCTGGAGAAGTCTATTAAGATACTAATAAATGGCTGAAGGAATGGCTGGTATTCAAATGTGCTTGGTATATTTCGGCGGATCATTTCAACAGTGATTCTACAACAATGATTATATTTTCATCAACTATATTACGTTCAAGAATTCCCTAAACAATGCTTTTGCGAAGAAAGGGCTTTTGAGAAGAAAAGGCGTATGACTCCAAACCGACAGACTATTATTCACACATTCCCAAGAAAAGAGAGATATTCTTCTGATTTAAACGCCCAAAACGTACTCTTTCCGTGTCGCAAAGCTAATCCTTTCATGTCAGAAGAAGAGAAGGTGGTCTCAAAGTTCAGAGCTAAGTCTAAGTCAAAGTTCAGAGAGAGTCTAAGTGCAAGAATCCTTGACACTGAGTGACCAACATAATGAGTAGTAATTCATTACCACAGTAAAATGTTTTTCAAGAAGATGTGATATCCTTCTACTACGGTCTACTATACTGCTTTACTGATGGCCCATATCCCAGTAAGATACTCTGTCTCGGCCATAGAGTAACTCTTTTCAGTATCAATCAGAGACATGAATGCATAAGTTATTAGTTTTTTACGATTTTGATACTGTACTGGCATTGCTCTGGCGTCATATTGTATCCCCGTGTCTGCATTTTGGAAAGAACTGTTCCAAACCAGGGCCTTGGTTGAATAAATTTTCGAGAATTGTCAAAGATCCTTTTTGTAACTTTTCTTATATAAACTTTTGTCACATGAGTGGCCGCAATCATTCAAATGCAGGTTCATTGTCAAGAAATCCTATTTTCGAAAGATGAGTAGAGTTCTGAGAGGAAGAACTTTTTCTTATAACTTTTACAAATTACAAAAAAAGAGCTGCTAAAATATAAACATTTGGAGTTCTTAGTTAAAACTCTCTAGAAGGGAGATAGTTACCAAGGTTATCAAATGAGAAACGATGTGTTGAACAAAAGAACTATGATTCTGTAGGACAGCAATGGTTCTTTGTAATACCGAGACCACTACTCCATGAGAGAGTCTTAAAGAGTCTTCATGACGCTCCAACGGCTGGTCATCTCGGTTTTGTCTACATGCATGCCCCAACAGGGAGAAAATGCTATTGGCCAGGATAATACAGAAACGTATGCCGATATATGTCTCGCTGCAAAGAATACCAAGACGGTAATCTACGCTTCATCTTTAATTGGAACGGCGTCGTCGGATAAAACTTCCTGATGAACCTTTTTCCAAACTCAAATAGGTCTCCTTGGACTCTTTCTAATTGCCCAAATTGGGAAAGGATGTTTTGATGTTTGTATTGATTTTTTTTTGAAATTCATAATTACTGAAGTATTACAGACGGCTGAAGTGACATAAACTATTAAGATTAAAATTGTACCGAAGCACTAAACCCACGGCTGAGAAATAATAAGTGATCGGGACCATCGTTTCTTATCTAATTTTATAGAGTCATCAACAAATTGTACTAGTCTCCTCATCTTCTAATGACCACCTATCAACCGCAAACCAATGAATTTAACGAAAAGTTCAACAAAACATTAGCAGACATTCTATCCATCCATGTAGACATGGAGAACAGAAAATGAGATACCATCCCACCCCCTTTTTGAGATAGAAATACAATTCGACGAAACAAGACACTACATAATTTGATTCATTCTTTCTCTCTCATGGCAGATTCTTTTCGCAATATTTATAAAATCAATAAGATAATTATGTACAACAGTTGATAACTAGAGCTGGGGAAGTGAGACATCCCATCTGAAACTACACATCCTGAACACTCAATTAGCGAAGCAAAGATATTACTAGTGGTAAAGATCGATTAATTAAATTCAAAATAGTATCAGCTTAGTTTGGGTCTTATTTCCAGTAAGAAAAGTTGAACTTCCTGAAAAGCTCTTTAGACGCTCTCTCAGCTGTTACATCATAACTTAAGTAGCGCATAGTATGAAAGCATAGCAAATCAAGAAGATGTAATCCACATCCTAAGATAGAAATCCTACTTTGATCCAAATGAACAATTAAATGACGCAGTAGCGCATAACATTCCTAAAATACTTGTTAGCCAGACAAGATTACGGGACGCTGATTTCTCCTAAGGAGAGAGGAATGTAGCGAAATTTGAAAGTTGAGTGTGAGACCATAACGCAGCACTCAAAGCTTCCTTGGCCAGACGGAAACCGACAAATCGTCGGTTCAAATCCGCCTACAGGCTAGACTCATAAATGCTAGTTTTGTAATGCTATTCCTCGTTTCTTTCTTCTAAATTGTTTGTTCAGATTATTATTATTATTATAATGAGCTGTAATTATTGCTTTTTAACTATAATTGCATCGCTGAGAGTTCTAGACATTTCTTTTTATTGTTTATAACCAGATATAAGATTGAGTTTCGTAGTTGCAAAGTCTTAAGATTAGAGTGCAGTATTTTCTTTTCCA
>JAPMOR010017969.1:263352-300239 GCA_026543865.1 Argiope aurantia | reverse complement strand
ATAAACGCTTTAATTGTGACTCACCTACGGACTAATTTAACACAGGTGAGCAGATACATTTCTAATTTGAAAAATGCTCTATTTCATAAACGAAAATTAAACAAAAATGTTTTTTCAATCTTTTAAAAATGAAAGCTGAAAAAATTGTTATTCTTATCCTTTTACTCAATTCCCTAATTATGTTACTCATAATTCGTAAAATATTCTTGATTCAATAATATTTAAAAGAAAAGAACTTCCATACTTTGCAATCAACGCTAATTAATTTGCGAAGGTTTAGATTCCGTTATTTTAAATTAATTGTGGAAGAAGTTTAAATATTATCTTCTTTTCTTCTTCTTATCTTATCTTATCTGTCCATCAATGGGGCATTCAACGCTTCATTACTCGGTAAGTTTTAATCTCAGAAGTATGAAACATTTTTTTTTATTTTAAAATGTTATAATATAAAGATTATTTTATTATAGAGGGGTAAAGAAAATGGATGAAAGTTAGATATAGCACTTATTTTAGAAGTAACTAAAATCCTAAATTAAAACCACATAAGATAATATTTTGAGCATAGTTCAAAGTATCTTTGAAATAAAAAAAATCTATGCATAGCTCTATGATTTTTAAATAAATAGTGGTTTTAATTTCCAAGGAGCAAATTTAGAGAAATTCTGCATCCATTTTTCTTAAGCATGTATCAATGAAATTGATCTATTACACCAGAAAACTAACACAAGCTGTTGCCATCTTATATTTAATAGCAAGTATTTTTTTTATAGAATATACCAAATTTTAGGTTATAAAAATCTAATATAAATTATTTAATTTGTTTTAAAGTTTATTTGTTTGTAGAAAGTGTGTTAGAAAAATATTTTCTTTTTTTTTGCAACAGCTATGCACAGAGTTTAATCATATTTTATCTTTAAAAATTTAATTTATTAAAGTTATTTTAGTTAAAACATTAAATTAGTTTATTTAAAATAATGATATAATTGTGTTTTATTTTTGACTTATAAAACAAAAATATTACTGGGGAAAACTTCTTCTGCTTCTTTTAGGTAAAGAAGTATTTCAAAATCATAAACAGATCAGAGCATAAACTTGGATATGATTTTAACTGTTTGGGTACATTTTCTGTATCAGAACGTTCCGTATTTGTTTGAATTTATGTTTCCATTTTTTTTTGAATTATAATTAGCTTAAGTTATTTCAGTATCATGTAGTATAGATTCTGAAGAAAAAAAATGAATTCTTGTTTAAAAGTTACTACTTTCATATGTTCAAAAAATTTCATGCACTTAAAATACAAAAGTCGTTTTAAATAAATGTGTAGTCAAAGGGGCACATCAATCATAGACAATCAAAGCATAAACTAATTAAACTATTTTGATCAATTAAAACAGTATATTTAATTTAGCGTTACCAATTTTGGCGATATAATCTTGTCTAAATTCTAAAATTGCTAATTATATTTTTAAACTAAAAATGTCCCACTCATTTACAGAGTTTAATTAGGTTGAAAATCCTAAAACCGATTACAAATGCACACAATAACGCATTTCTTTTATCCTTTTGTCAATTAAGACGTATTACAAACATCATTAAAATTCTAAGAATTTAATGTCGGATGCAATGAGCGGCATGTTACCAAATTCACAGATTTTGGAACCAAGAAAAGTGTGTTCCAAATTAGATTTCACAAAATCCGTCTTGTTCATGAGTTCAAGCGAACGGTCAGTGTGCCCGAACAAACAAATTTTCTTCATTTGTTGGGACATAAAAATTTTTACAATTAATTGCCGGCTCAGGTATCATCTGTGTCAATCATAAAATCTCTTCCAAAATATTTGTTTTATAGATTCAAAACAGATGATGACGTTTCGCACAAAATATACACCTTTTCTGCTGAAGAAACTTGAGAGAGAACCCTGCCATATATTGGCAATGACTTTAAATCTTAATGCCAACATTTAATTTCTTACAATGCGATTATCTGCGAGTGCACTATAACATTATGTGAATGCAATAACGAAACTTGAGAGAGAAACCTAACGCTTAATGGCGATAATTTAAATCTCTGTGCCAATATTTAATTGCTTACAATGTGATTTTGTCTGAAAGCAATATAAAAGTATATTAATACAATGACGAAACTTGAGAGAGAAACCTGCCACATGTTGGCGATAACTTCTTAAATATTAGCGCCATACTTCATTTACTTACTATACGATTCTTCGTGATTAAAATATAAAGAATCACCGGCATTTCAATTTGACAGCTAGTAATATTCTGATAAAAGATACTACCAAATGGAACTATTTAATGAAGACACCAAAATTCAGCTTTCGTTTTTCCATTAAGAATGTGTGAATTGCTTTTCTAAAATGCTGTAATTAGTTTTCTCCGGACATTTATATCCAAATGTCCAGGAACAATGGCACCGTATTAACATTTATCTTTTAGGGTCATCTCTCCTTAAGCCTTTGAAGAACATAATATTATTTTAATTTCACTTTCTCGAATACGAAGTATAGAGAAATGATTGTTATTGTCTAAACATTCGAAAACAATGTTTTGATGAATTACCAAGTTTCAGAATACATTTTTTTGTCATTAGGCTTGGCATCTGTCTTTCTGTCTGTGACAAAGCTAATTAGAAAACGCTTTTAGTAAACGGATGATATTTAGTGCATGATGGTTGCACTGAATTTGTAGATTAATATTGAATTTTGAATGAAATCCATTCAGAGAAAGTCTCTCTGTTTGACTGTTCGAATATAAGGTAACATAATAATTACAAAACGAAGAAAACCAAATATATAAAATTCTGCACACATATATAGCATCTATTGTGCACACATCGACCAAAATGTGGGCCCAAATCTAACAAGGGTTCACAATCTGTAGTTCTGTTCTTTCAGGAGCATATAAACTTGATAACTCAATAACCCAATGACTTAAATATATAGAAATTTTTAATGTAATTTTTTGACTATAATTTTAGTTTTGTCAAATTTTGAGTTCAATAAGTTAAACAAAATGCGTCTAAAACAGAAATTCTATTTTCAGGTACAAGCAAAGGATTAATTTCCGGTACACGCAAAGGAACAATTGCTAAAGATCACATGATAATTTAGAGAAAATACTAAATTATCACCAAAAATCCATATTCTATATCTATGGTTCTCCAAAATCATGTGAGGCATCAGCGACCTTACTAGAGGTCCAAAGTTTTATACGATTCAATTCAATTTAGTTGTATTATATTGCCGCGTAGAAGAACCTTGAGTTAACTAAAGTCAAATATAACATTCGCTAATCTCAACTCCAAACTTATTCAAGGAACTAAATCTTACTTCTGTTTTTATCCATAAAACGAAATGTGTCAAATCTTCCAGATTGAAAAAAATACAGAAATTATAAGAACATTCTAGAACAAACGAGAAATAATAGAAAGTAAATCAATAACAAAACAATTTTTAGGCAACTTTCCTGCAGTTAAATACGAACATGCAAACTGTCGCTTTCAGTTAATACTATTCTACCATTGAGCCCTTCAGTCCACCCCAAGTTAGAACAAGTTTCGTTATAATTTTAAACACAAGCGGACAACTGTTTAACTTAAGTTATCCAGCGCAAGTGAAGTGCTTGGTATCCAGTGAAAAATGGAGAAATGGAGAAAGATCCAGCAACAAAATATGACAAAAGGCACATTTGAATTTATAAGTTTCTCTTTAAACATTTATGCTTAACATTAAATTCGCTTTAGCATCCATTCTTCGACCCCCTCCCCAATCCAATCAACACCAAATGCCAGAATCCCTAAGCCTTTCCCGGAACATAATATTTACGCAATCTTCCAACAATATTCCGACCAGAACCCGGCATTAATTTCTAATTACTCTCAGCTAAACGCTATCTGTGCATCGTGCGCACGAACACGGGCTGTGAAGGGGTCCAAATGAGGGGATACGAGGAAATTCTATTATGCAAAATGGATCTTGAGACGCACTTGGAAGGATCTGTCCATCCCTGCTGATAGAGTGAGGAATCCGTGGTACAATGTTCTCACTCAGTACATTCCTAGGCTATGGAGAGGGTGGGGACATTGCGAAATGCATTAAATCTGTACTGAGAAATGCGACTGCCACATGCTATACAGGATTAATCACTTGATGTGCATTATAATTTACAGGGCGATCCGTTATGTAGCTAATATTATCACGCGCATGCGCGCAGGTAAAAGTCTTAGTACCAAGCGAAAACAGAATGTAACGCTGAGTTTCAAACTAAAATCAAGTATAAACTGTCGAACATGTAAAAAATGAGGTTTTTATTTATCTATCATTATTTATTTTTACTTTATATTAATCTAATATATAAAAATGAATTTTTGTCTGTTCTTATTTTTTGCGCTGTCGTACCGTTATGATAAAACTTTGGCAACTTATTGCTTGCATTTGCGGGTAAGTTATAGGCATAGTACAACTATTAGCATTTATTTTGAACATAATAAAATTTACAAACAAATCGTTTCATATATTACTATTTATCAGCATTATTTTAAAATGGACAATTGACAAAAGACAAACAGTAAATGGCAAACGACGCATGTCATTCTGAGTTAATCGCACACATATCAAACAAAATAACATTATTATGATTGATGCCAATCAATGCGAGTGTAATGAAAAGGGAAATATTTAGTGCAAGCGCTATTTTTTTTCGTTAATTATTAGTCATCTACACAAGATGTTGTCTTTCAGCGCAGCTGCGGTGAACCGCATATATTATTCAGAGTTTAAATCACACATGCAAAATAGAATTATTGTCATCGATGCCGATCAGAGTAAGTTGAATATAATGGAAATTTTCCAGTGCAAACAGTAATTTTTCTATTTATACAGTGAATCGACAAACGGTATTTCGGTTATACAAGAGTATATCGTGTTGATTGCTTCGTCAAAAAATATCCCCCTCCCCTCCCCCCAAAAAAAAGAAAACAGTCAACTCTTTAGTAAATCTACCAGAACACAAAGTAGAACTAAGCAAATTCGAACTTCTCAAACAAACGAGGAACGGCAAGTGAGCAATGAAGCAATTTACAAATAGCAAATTCACGCGCTTCAGAATCTCAAGAATTCACACGCATCAGAATCAGAAGACCAACATGCGGTAAGAAATCGAGGCAATTATTCTTAACGGAAAGTCGAATGGAGAAGATGTGCTCATTCGATGCATTCCCTTTATTCCCAACGACATACCTTTTGATTTCAAACTGACTGCAGTTCCCCATTCTACTTGCATTCCTGATGTCCATCAACAAGGCGCATGGGCAGTCGCTTCAAGTGCACGGATTGACCCTAGAAAATCCCTGTCTTTAAATAGCCAGTTGCATGTTGGATGCTCACCAGTCTGCCAGTGAAGAAATTCATTCGTGTTTGCGGAAGACGGAAAAACAGAAAATATTGACACCCCTAAAGCACTTGAATTATAAAATCAAAAAAGTAGAATAAACATTATTTACACTTCTCCTTTTTATGACATTCAATTTCAATGAATGTATTCCTTGTCAACAAGAAAATAAATATTCTTTCTATCATTCCTAATTAAACAAGATAGCTGTTTCAAATTTCAAACGATATTTCAAAAATTAATTCTTCTGCAGCAGCAACGCACCGTTTACTAGTTAGTACATGATAAATATATATATAAATTCAATCTCAAAAATTTGAACAATAACGAAATTTTGGATAGCCCCGAGCTTAGAAATATAAAACATTTACTTTTCTGTTTATAAGGTATGTATGGAGAAGAAAATTCGACCTCACGATTATGCTAAATGTCCATATTTCTGAGTTCCGAAAAAAAGTTTAACATGTATGTGTCTATCTAAATTGAAGGAAAAAAAACCCCAACAACAAGAAGGACTTGTGCTAGATAAAAAACATTTGGTAGGCATGTTTATACATCTGAAAGATGACATCGATTCAAATTTCGCGCTTCCCGCATAAATTTGCCATTAGTAGCGTCACTAAGAATTTCCATATTAGGTTTGCTTTAAATGAATGCTGTAAAGTTCGTGAGCGTTATTTATCTTTGAAATCTTTCGTATTGAGTTGATGTTAGTCAAGCGTGCCTTTAAGAAGATGAAGAAGCCATTATCAACAGCTCTCCGAGTTTGAACGAGGTCGTGTAATAGGACTACGAGGAGGTGGAATTTCTTCTCGTGATATTGTAGAAAGACTAGGCCGAAATGTATCCATTGTGAATGGTTGTTGGAAGCAGTGGTCGAGGGATGGTACTGTCTCAAGAAGACCGGGTTCTGGGCGGTCAAGTAGCACTACTGAGAGAGATGCGCCACAGAAGTACACCATATTCGGCGTACGGCTGTGGCGCATCGTACTGCGTCTGCGACAGAAGTTCGAGCTGCAGTTAGTACCACAGTGAAGCATTGAACTGTTAGAAATTGATTACTTCAAGGACAACTCCAACCCAGGTACCCTGTAGCATGCATTGCTCTGAAACCAAGCCATTGCCGTTTGCGATGCCAATGGTGTCAAGCCACATATCATTGGAGGGCGGAGTGGAGATCTGTTGTCTTTTCTGATGATAGTCTGTTCTGCCTTGGCGCCAGTGATGGCCGTGTGTTGGTCAAGATGAGGCCAGGGGAACACTGCAATCAAACTATCTGCAGCCTAGACACACTGGATCTACACCTGAAGTCATGGTCTGGAGAGCAATTTCCTATGATATCAGGGGCAGTTTCATGGTTATCCCAAACACACTGACTGCAAATTTCTACGTCCATCTGTTAATTCTACCTGTTGAGCTGTCATTCATGAACAGCATTCAAGGGGGAGTTTTTCAATAGGATAACGCTCGCCCTCTTACCGCTGTTGTAATGCAACATGCTCTACAGAGTTTCGGCGTGTTACCTTGGCCTGCAAGATCACCAAATCTGTCTCCAATTGAGCAGGTATGGGATAACATTGGAAGATAACTGCAGCAGCATCCACAGCCAGCACTGACCTTTCTAGTATTGACAAAACAAGTACAAAAAGCATAGAATTCCATACCACAAAGTGAAAGTCGGTACATGTATGACACAATGCATGAACTTGTGCAGGCTTGCATTCAAAATTCTGGAGGATACACCGGTTATTAATGTAACAACATTTCACATTTGAAATGCATTTTCTTGAGCTTAAATTAACGTGTTATCTTGAAAATTTAATCAATAAAACATGTTAACTAGACAAATACATTATCCAAATTTCATTACTCTACAATAATGTTTTCTTGGTGTTATAATGTTTTTTTCGTCAGTATATATACACGATAACAAAGTGGGAAGGTAGACTTAATGGGGCAAAGATCGTCATTTCAAGAAACTTTCAACAAATGTATTTTATTTGATGTTTCTTTGAATTCAATAAAATGGATTCATACAATGAAATCCATATATTAATTACTTTATATTAGTAACTTCCGTATATGACTGCAAAGGTAAGGCGACTGACTCACATTCGCTGCTCTGCTCACATTTTACTTTATAAAATAGTATGTCGTGTAAAACATAAGTACTTGGAAATCGTTATATAACAATTACCTGTTTACGTTAAGAACGATATTTTCAGGTCTACTTAAGAAACACTGGCATGACACATAGTTGCCAGTTTTAAATTAAAAAAATTAATAAAAGAAGAAGCATATTTTTAGGATTTTCTGTTCATGAAATAATAAATAATCATAATATAAAATATCTCTACTTTTTTTGAAAATGTTAAAGAATAGCAAAGGAAATTTTTTTTGTATATTTTTTATATTAATTTGTTTGTTTTTTTTTTCAAATGAAAAAAAAAATATTTGTCTAAATAATACATGTCCGAATATTTTTTTCAAACCTTCATAATTTTAATATTCAATAATTTATGAGGTCTCATATATTCTCCTTTTAAATAAAAGATTCATTTTTATAAAACAAGATATATTTTCACATATTCATAAAAATGACAACACAAGAAATTGACTCGCTATATTTTGGTGCTGGAATAACCTTGATGAATCGGTTCCATCCATTCTATTTCTACCATCACTAATAAATATTCCATTTCACGTCGTTTATAATCATAGCAGATATTAAGAAGCACCTTTTCTTCTTTCTTGCATTATATATAATTTATCATAAGTATAAAAGAATGCATTTTATAACAATTTCTCACAAACAAAACAAAAGACATTGTTTTTGAATTTTTCAACTTTTTTAGCTTTATCACTTTCAACTTACTTCCTCCGTTTTTATTGAGATTTAAAAATTTTTTTTGCTTTCATTTAATGTTCTTCGCATCTCTTACTTCCTCTGTATATTATATATATATATATATAACGGGTCCTCCGACCAGCTTCAAAAGTACAAGGAAGAACTTAAATGATTCAAGTGCCTTGCCAACATTGATGGGAATTAAGGATGAGTTATAAGGACCATCACTGGTCAAGGTACAAAATTTCTAGAAAAAGGTAAATTCAGTTATCGTTAGGGATTCTTATATCAAAAAGGACACAGAAGAATGGTGAGGTGGTGAGAACCACCCACCAACCATTTCGAAAGCTTCTCGTCCTCATATCTGAGGTGATTCTCTGAAAGAAATTATATATATATTATATATTACGAATTTTTTTTTTACCGGGGGTTCGTTTGGATAGTGGTAGTTATATGGTGGGGAGAACGCTCAATCAGCAGGCAGAAGTAAAATAAAAACAACGACGTTTATTTACACGAAGACACACAGGACAGCACAAAAACGACAACTATATACAGCACAGAAGACGGTTATCTTCAGCCGAGACATGTAGCATACAACAGCATACACAGCAGCATACAACCAGAATCTACTGCAGATAGTAGCGCACAACTCAGTTCAGCACTAGCTTGACTCCGTCGCTTCCGACTACTCCGCTCTGTCCACTCTGACTGACTTCGTCGACTTCCACCCCTTCTGACTGACTTCGCTGCTCTCGAACTCGGACTACTGACTTGGACTCCTCTGTGTGGCAGCTGCAGCCCCTTTTATAGGTCTCAGGATGCGGGGTTAGAAGCCTCTCAACCAATCAAGAACGTTCGAGGCGTATCTCGGTTCCTACCGGACGGATCGGGAAAATTCTCGAAGTTTCGGGTATTATCTATTTTGGCGCCAAAGTTGCCAAATGGTCGCCAAGTTTGTCGCCAAGCTCAGGGACCTCCGATGTGACACACGAACTCTGTCCATTACGGATGACTGTAACACTTTCTTTCCGATGATGGAATAAACTATGCTGGGAAGCCGAATTGCTGGTTTGTAACATTGCTCCCCTCTTCAAAGACTGACGTCCCGGCAGTCCTACTTCAATCCAACAGCTGGCGTAGGCTTCCGTATGATGTTATGATGATGATGCTTTAGGCGACTCTCAAAGATGACATCATTTACTAATTTGGAGGCGACTGAAGATCCATCCAAACCTTCTCAATGCTTTTGACCCGGACCTCTTCGTCGTTTCGGATTGTACATACAGACTTGATTACGCTCCTTAAAATGCAGGATGTCCCATGGAGCCAAACGCTGGATCGTAGTAGGGACCTCCGGAATGAATTCTTGCAAGGCTTTTCGGTTGGTCACTTTAAACTTCTTCCATCGAACCAATCGTATATCAGGATGATCCAACGGTGCCTTCTAAAGTCCACTCGAAAGCCAGGTATTCGCCTTCGTCCTCAAAGCTTTCACGGGAATACGTCCACCTCTTCCTGGTCTATTCTCGACACCCGAGAATTGTCCGACGCCCTCCACACAGGATCTTCCGAAGAGCGTATCCGCTTTTGCTGGAAGGGTCCTTCTGCGACGACGTAACATGTCCGGATGTACAGAAGATTCCTCGGCTCCTATTTGCATGACACTCCTCGAAAAATCCACAGCAAATCCGAATTCTTGAAGGAAATCGAGACCGTGACTACAGGGATCAGCGATTCCAGCCACGTAGTCTTCTTCCGTGTCACTATGCCAGGAGATACCAAGAGGCTTGCAGAGAGGTAGTTCATTTAATCTTTGGGAAGAATCCAATCCAAACAGGGTCGCATCAACTCTTGCATCCATAGGCATCGAGCACGGGTCGCCACCAACAGACCCGTCCGAAGGAAGTCCATCTTCTCCATCCCCAAGCGCCTGCATTTTTTCGGTTCCGCTTCAGGGGACTGGTTAGGAGAAGACTGTTTCAGTTCCACAATTGTTTGACTTGTTTGACATTCTCCCTGTTCGTTCCTCTCCTTATTAAATTTCGGTTGATCCTTCGGATGGCTAAGCTCCTTTTCGGTGACACCGGTCGCCATTCGATCTTTATTCATTTCTTTCACTTGGCTCTCGCTGCTTCCTCCAATTTATTCTGTGATATCTTGGACGTCTTCTGTTTTATTAACTTTATCTTCTAAAATTTCCTTCCACGACGAAAGGCCTTTCTTTGATTCACTCTTCATGTCTGCCGTAAAGGTTTTCATTTCTTCCGTAAAGGCTTTCATTTTTCGCGAAAGTTTCTCTTGTCCTTGCTTCATCTCCTGCTCCATTATTTCTTGTCCTTGCTTCATCTCCTCCATAGATTTCTTCATCTCAGCCTACAGAGCCAGTAACTCACCATTACCGCTATCAGCCATTGTTGCTTGGGATCTCGTCAGCACCATGCACTATTAACCACTACCCCACTTCTGATACCAAATGTTACGAATTTTTTTACCGGGGGTTCGTTTGGATAGTGGTAGTTATATGGTGTGGAGAACGCTCAACCAGCAGGCAGAAGTAGTATAAAAACAACGACGTTTATTTACACGAAGACACACGGGACAGCATAAAAACGACAACTATATACAGCACAGAAGACGGTTATCTTCAGCCGAGACGTGTAGCATACAACAGCATACAACCAGAATCTACTGCAGACAGTAGCGCACAGCTCAGTTCAGCACTAGCTTGACTCCGTCGCTTCCGACTACTCCGCTCTGTCCACTCTGACTGACTTCGTCGACTTCCACCCCTTCTGACTGACTTCGCTGCTCTCGAACTCGGACTACTGACTTGGACTCCTCTGTCTGGCAGCTGCAGCCCCTTTTATAGGTCTCAGGTTGTGGGGCTAGAAGCCTCTCAACCAATCAGGAACATTCGAGGCGTATCTCGGTTCCTACTGGACGGATCTTGAAAATTCTCGAAGTTTCGGGTATTATCTATTTTGGCGCCAAAGTCGCCAAATGGTCACCAAGTTTGTCGCCAAGCTCAGTGACATCCGATGTGACACACGGACTCTGTCCATTACCGATTATTGTAAAACTTTCTTTCCGATGATGGAACAAACTATGCTGGGAAGCCGAATTGCTGGTTTGTAACAATATATATATAAACAATTACTTTTAATGCTACTTTGGACTACTTACTATTAGTATCTGTCATTTTAATGTAATGGCAAAAATATGAAATGCCAGCTGTATTTTTTTAATTAAATTTTTCTTTCAAGATTATTAAAATTCCATTTTCAGATTGTCAAATAATTATTAGTGATATTTACAGTGATTAAAAGTATATAAATATTATTGATAAAATTTTTATATCAAATTCTTTTTTTATTTTAAAAGCAATCTTTCATATCTGTTTCTGAATTGGGCCATTGCAAACAAAATTTTGTCTATTGTTTCATTAGATTTATTTCATAGCTTTTAAAGCTAGTAAATTTAAAAGCCTCGAAGCACTAAAATGTTTTCTTTAAAAAAAACAATATTTTGTTTTAATTTAAAACTATATAATGCAATAGTTTAGCAGTAATTCCTTATTGCTCTAAGGGCATCTTATTTGTAAGTGGTCGAATTCAAAAAGACAAGAAATTCAGCTATCGTTTTTTATTGTAACTTCAGCAATATAAACAAAATCTTTCAAACCAGAAGAAAAACCATTCTAAAAAATCTTACCAATTCTACGATCCCTCAAACCATCCTAACTGTAATTGAATTGGCGCGATAATGCCATATTGGATCCACAATTTAACGAAAACTTCCACCACCAGGTGTCACGTTATGCTATTAGTTTTCTAGCCGAACTCTTTATCTCCGCGAGGAACAGTACGTGACCTTTATATTTCGTAACGGCTGGCTGTCAAGCGGCCAAATGCGAAATCTGACAGCGTGTTTTTATTTTTTTAACAGTTGGCGCGTTGAAAAGCCTATGACAAATGATGGTGCAGACCAGTGGGAGAAATAGGGGATTGGAAAAATGAAGACCATTCCTTCTAGTACCTCCTTTTTTGGTTTTTTTAACAGCTGGGTTTTTGTTTTTATCGCTATTTGTATCCTTGCGTCAAGTGGACCACTGACAGGCTGTGCTCGATATGAGGAACAGTTTCAAGCCGTGAATTCCTACGATTTTGCTTCTTCGTTGCTGTTTTTTATGAGTTCACTACTTACTGTTTGTTCTATTTCTTCCCATCAATTTATGGGGCGGTGTTTTCTTGGCAAAAAAATGGTGACCAAGAGAGGCCATAATTCATTTTTGCGATTGAATTCAATTCTGAATAATGGTTATTGTTTCCAAAGGAGGATTGGGAGAAAAATGTTCTGTCAGATGTTTTTTCGCTTATTTATAGAAAAAAAAAATATTCTATTATTTCTCACAAAAAGGTTTCTTCTGAAATCCAACTATGAAAACCAGATCTCATAATAATCATATATAATCCTAAAATTAGTTTTAAAAAGCTGTGTGACCAAAGCTTTTGTGTATTATTTGTATGAGGTTTCATTGCTGCATAACAATACAGATTTGTGTAACTAGTTTAATTCAAATAAGCACTCTGCTTTGACGCAAATTCATATTTAAAAAACCTCCTCGTAACTTGCACTAATGCCTGATGGTGAAGATGCCACCTAATTCGGCATCTCCTCTCTTCAAATTTCCTTACCACAACATTGGAATGATATTGATCTGCGACAACATATTTCATACGCACGACACACAATGAAAGTTTTCGAGAAAATGGGATTTTAATCTTAGGAGCATCCGTGTCCGTGCTTTACTATGTATTCAATAGGCTTCATTAAATTAAAAAAAACATATTTAAATCCCTTTTTACATTGTGCACCTACATTTCGACAAACAAATTTAATTTTGAAATCATCTGGCATTCTACATTAGCCTTTGATGATATTCCCATGATAAAGTAATATTTAATTATATATTACTCTAAAGTAATAATCTCTGATAAAATTATATAATTTTATAAGAGGGATATGGAATAAAACTCATTCTTTTCAGATATGGAATTGGACCTGAAATTTTATATATACTTGCAAGTTTCTGAGTACAGACTTATAATTTATTTAACTTCTTCTATTTTTGAGAAATTGAGTGCACAACAAAAGGGCAAATGAAATTCCATTTTTTTCCCAATTCACAGAAATATAAAAATGGAGATTTATCAAAATCTTCATATAGTATTTCTTGATGATTACGATATAAACATTTGTTGCAGATCATATTTAAAAATGTTGAATTAGAACGATGAATTTGTGACTTTTCTTTTTTACGGATACATTTAAAATTTTTTATTATATATACAGGGTGATCAAGAAATAGCAGGAGGTATTCGGAGCCCTGTAGTGTGTTATGTACTGGACGAAATATAACGAAATTTGGTCATCATACATATTAAAGTTTGCAGCTTCGATTTGTCAAGAAAAAAATATATAAACCCAAAAATGTCAATAGGGGAAATTCTGGCCCTGCGATCGGAAAACTTTATCATGTCATTTTCGTATAAGGTTATTTTGTAACACAAAATCGAGTATAAAAGAAAGGGTTACGGGAATTCAAATCATTTTGCAAAATATCGCCCGTCAATGGCGGCAATGAAACTGACGTTCGTTCACATCGCGATACAAATGCAAAAGAGAGAAAGAACGCGGAATAATTTTCTCCAGTTATTTTATACTATGAGATTCAGATAGGGATTCTTTAACACGTGATTTAGGAAGGAAAAGCAAAAAAAAAAAAAAAAAAAAAAAAAAAAAAAAAAAAAAAAAAAAAAATTCTTAGCTTGACGGATTTTTATCCCTTCACTCGGAGGGTGTGAAAATGCTGCTTAAAGTGTTCGGTTTGAAGGTTTCAGAGGGTCTGGAAATGCTGTTTAAAGAAATGTCACAAAGCTCGTGTAGAGTAATTAAATAAAAAAGGAGGAATGGGAGAGATAGAACGCAATGGAATGAAGCTAATCTGAGTTAACCTAAGATAAAAATTTGGAAATTAATTCAGATTTAAGTTAGATTAAGATAGATAGATATATTTTTAAAATCGGAACTTAACATTGCGAAATATTGATATATCGGTTACATTTATTTAATGAAGCTGTTACACTTCGCATTTAGACAAAATTCATTTATTATTCAAAGCCTCCATCACTATCAAACATGAAATATTATAAAGCAGATCTTCTCAAGAGCTATTGGAAATTCTAATCCTAAATGCAATCCCATGCCTGAGAAAAAGATTTTTCGATTCGTATAGGCAACGGCTCTTGCATCTAAACGAAATCGGATGTCTATACTCGATTGTATTATATTCAAACTTATGGAAATATGGACTCGCGTTTGGAAAAGGCACGTAGGATCTTGAATAGATGAATTTCATTTTGTTTATCTATAAAAGGCAGCTCTTTATTTATTTATTTCGGGGCACTGGAATGCTTGGTTCTGACCATGGATTTTCGATAAATGGCTGCAGTAGCCGAAAGCTGTCAGAAACAACAAAAAAAATATGCCTTTTTATATCAGAAGTACAGTGAAACGGGAGGTTTATACTTTTCTGTAGAGAATTGTTAGATATCGAAAGTTATAGGAAACATAATGCTATAATATTTCTGAGTTGAAATAAATACTTTGTATGAAAAGGCAGAAAGAACTTTAAACAACAGAAATTCTCAAAAAGATAAAGCTGAAGGTATGTTGTATACCAGGAACAATTGATGATGAAATCGTATCATCTTATCAAGAATTCATAATTATTTGGTTGATTGATTACAATTTTAATTACAATTCACAAGTTCATTCTATGGTTGAAAAAATAATGCGTTACACTAGAAAGGCATTAGTACGAATAACACTTTAGAATCATACATCTACATTATTTTTACATTGGAAATAATATTTTTGTGGTTTATATTTTGTAATAGAATCGGAAATGCATTATTTCGCTATAAACTTATAATGGATAATGGATTTTTATAACGGATAATATAATGGATTTTTGAATGATTAAGTCGTTTTGAAATCTCAATTACTTTTTATGTTTAATAATTCCATTGAACTAAGGAAGTATGATATTAATAGAGTTATTCTTCAGAATTTGATTTTTTTCTAAGTTCATTTTAAAAGTTATTTCCATGCACGATTTTTAATCAATGCTACATTAATTCATACTAAGCACAAAACTAATCACTATTTATCGAAGTTTCTATTAGGTCTAAGACTACAAAAATGATCAAGTGTAAATGTCTGGCAACTGATTTAGAATGGATATTCATAATGATTTCTTCTGCCAAAATTTTGAATTTTATATTTTGTCGAAGTGCCGCGATTAAGAGAATTATTTGAAAATCAAATACCACTACCATTCTTTATGAATAAACTGACTGACAAAAAGTAATTAGTAACAGCATATACGAAATTTGAAAATATAACTCAATTTTGCATGTAAATTATGAATTATTTAATATTTATCAAAATCAATATGAAAATCTAAATGAAGCGAGGCAATGTAACAGTCAAAGAATATACGATATAAATTGCTGAAACATTAAAATTTTACGATTTGCTTTAAAATGAGTCCCTAATTTTTACAGGAAGAACAGAAATTCAATATTACTTGAATTATTAATGTAAGTGTAAATAAAAAGTTTCGTTCACAAAACTTGCTTGTAGATCAAGAAAATGTGCATCATTGAATTTGCTATATTATTAACTAGCCGCCTTTGGTGACCAGCCGGTTCACCAATCTGAATATTCGTTAAAATTTAAATAATTAAATATTTTATGCAATTCCTACTTTAATAGCTTCTTCATTAAAATATTTCAAAACTTCAAATGTTGACCGTCATATAATTCACTCATAATATTATAAAGGCCTCCAGTCATAACGTAATATGTTTATCTCTAATTTTCTGATAGCTCCCGTAGAGTTTATGCTATAAATTAGAGTGGAGTGGATTAATCTGTAATTAATATAATAATATTTTTTACTGAAATAAAGCATTTTTTCATGATATGAGTACTGAAAACAGAGTCGCTGAGCGTTTAAACTTTATGGGCACTAAAGATTATCTTTCTTAATTTATGTAATATCTCAAGAATTTCACAACAAAATTTTCTCAGATTCATCATGAGCAGATCTATTAATAATATGTTTAGTTTTGTTTATAATATCTTTAGTTACGTTTTTTAACATGTTCAGTTTTAAATGCATCAAACACTAAGAAAATAAAACGAATCGTTTAAAATAATCGGTTGAAAACAGGTTTAAAAAAAACTACTTATAAAACGATGTAATTAAAACTATAAGCATATACAAAAAATATATAACTAACATAAATACATTTTAAATACAAAAGCATACAACTAACCTAAAAATAATTTAAATCAAGTCCACATCCGTTGATAATAGTTGTCAACAATTAGAGCCCAATGCACATGCGTGAATTTTCAACGCCAGTTACAGTAATGCAAATACGCGAATTTTTCTATGCCAGTTGGGGTAACGTTATGCAGATTAGAAATTTTTAATTTCCTTTATTCTGTTTTATTTTAATTCAAAAGTATTTCAGAATGAATCTGAAAGATCGATTAATTAACAATGTTTAATTTTAAATGCATCAAACAAGAAAATAAACAGAATTGTTTGAAATAATCGGCTAATCGGCCGAAAAATAATAACCCTAGCCTCATTATAGTGGGGGAAAAAAACTGAAGCCTTACTCATTTGGCGGTGGGGAAAATGAAGATTTTTTGGCGGGAAAGTTAGTTTTTAATTGATAATTCAAATTCAAATTAAAAATTCAAAAAAAGAGACCTCAGGTGCACATTCCCTACTTCTAAGGTATACATGTACCAAATGTGGTAGCTCTAAATCAAACGGTCTTGTCTGTAGAGCGCCAACACACACACACACACACACATTTAGCTTTATAGAAGTATAGATGATATCTGTTATATTATTAATGACATTTGTTATATTATTAATGATATTTGTTGTATTATTAATGATATTTGTTGATTATTCTTGATATAAATATTATCGGTTCTATTGTTTTACTTAATTTGTTACAATTAAGTAATTCCATTCATATAAATGCAGATTTTTTTTCACAAATTTTTAATTAACTCTTTGATTTGATAGAGTAAAATTTCTAACATCTTTTATTATTAATATTAATATGCTATTTTAATATTTTTTTTAGAATTTAATGATAAATCAATCAATGAATTTAATTATTTTTTTATTACATACTAGTGATATCACCTGGTAAAAAATCTGAGAAGAAAGAATAATAATATCTATTGTTAGTTACGATAACGTATTATAAAATGGATTAAAAATAAAAGAAATGCATTAAAATTTAAAAATCTTCTTCTATTTATTGAATAAATAAGATTTTTAAAATAATGATAGGGCCCTTAAATTTTATGATTTTTTATTTCGAGTATTTTAGCGCAAATATATCTAAGATTGGTAATCTATCCATACAGATAATAAATGCTTTTATATCTTAAACACAATCTAGAACAACTTTTTTTATTTTGTACTCACATATCTACTTTGTTAAATTTGATTTTCTGTAAGGCAAATTTATTTTGCCAGCACGTTGATGCTAAAAATACTTTGCACTTGCCGATAATAATACTTTTCAAATCAGCTCTGAAATGAACATCTCTCTATTGTAAATAATGTTTAGTTCACGTTTAAGTTATATGAGTACTATACAATTTAATAACTTTGTACAATTCTACAAAGGATTTCAACCGTATCCCTTTCAAAAAAGGCCTATGATTCCAGCGATATGAGAATGATTGAATCTTTCCTTGTATCTTTTTAAAATAAAAACAAAAACACACGAAACAGAACCCCGATTTTTCCCTGTGGACTTCTCAACCCATACTGGCAAAGTAGTAATTACCTTGTGTTGATGTCCATAAGATTGCCCTTAAATTATACCTGAAGTCACATTGATTTCTATTGATCTGCATGGCCAGGTAGATGATAAGAATTAAGTCGACCTTTTTTCATTCCTCCGATTGGGTAATGAGGGAATAATGACGGCACCTATTCTCACGCCATTGGTTATTTGAATAAAGTATACTTGCGATGTTTATCACGTGCCTTGTTAAAATGATTGCGGAGATTTAAGTGGATTGAAACTTTCTGGGTTTTTTTCAGCGTGATACACATAAGAGAGAGCTTTGTAATGGCTTGGGGGAGGGTGGGAAATGAACTGCACAAGCGATTAAGCTAATTCATCAGTTAATCTCAACAAATGAAACATAACAAAATCAAGGTTAAGTGCTTTGTCAGGTTTGATTTTACATTTATTGAGTATCTACCGTATTAGGTAGATACTCAATAAAATGCCCGAATTCTTCGACATAGACCTAGTTTTTGTTAAAATCCTCATCAAAAATATGCATGTTAAATTGGTATATTACTGGGAAATAAAATTAAAGAAACTGATATATCATCAAAGAAGTATACAAAACCTATACTTTAATGTTAAATCCTGTGAATAAACATACATTAAATGGAAATTTACTCAGATATTAATAAGATAATTAACATATATATTGTTTCAACAAAATCATGCCATACAATTTAAAATGACGAAACTGTTGACTAATGGCAGGTGATTATTTTCAGAATGACCATTTTTGAAGAACGCCCTTAAAAAGTTATATATTTGAAATCAAAGAGCTGAAAAAAGTCTATGAAACTATAATATGCCAGTTAAGAAACAAATTAAAAAAATTAAATAAAAAAAATACCTGGAAAAGTTGGTATTATTTCGGCTAAACAAAACTTATAAAGCAAAAATCGTCAGTTCAAAGATTTTTTAAATGTTTTATTCAAAATCTTACAGGTAGTTAAGAAATATATTATCTACATCATAGACTAAAAAATAAGCTATATTTCTACTTAATCTTTAAATTCTGGTTTAATAACTGGCAACTATAAATAATATAAATATTTCCTTTTTTGCCACATTGTAAAGTATTAAAAAAACTATAAATTATTAAAAAAAATTACCTAATCTGTAGTTCGGGAATTTTAGAACGTATTTAAGAATTATTAAATCAAATTTACATAAAACATATGCATTATAGTTTAATTTATAAATTTTTTCGTAAGAAAATTCTATTTGACACTAAATTTTGGCAAAATTGCATTTTAGAATGCAAAACATCATCGCATATAAATCCAGATATAAAAATAAGTGTAACTCTCCCCCTACCCCAAAAAAAAGAATAGAAGCAAAATCGAAAGAAAAAATAAATTCAAAGGATATCTAAATCTATTCAAATGTTAAGAATATTAAATAAAAACGATTTCATATTTTCGTAAAAAAAAAAATGATTCAACGTTGTCACCCACCTTATATCACTTATCTATGTCACTGGGAATAATATACTTCTTGATGGTGAACAACATTTTATTGGACGTGCATGAATAGGAAATGAAAATAATGATTAAGGATTGAAATGATAACGTTGTTGCCACCAAAGGAGTCAAAATATGTAAATTTATTAAATATAATACCTTTACTAAGAATGAGCATATTCTCCTAAAAGTTTTCCTCTATGCCAATGCTGCGCATTCGTCTGAAAATATTTTTGACCAATCGATTAAATTATGTTTATGTTGTTATTCACATAAAAATAATTTACAATCTTTGTTTGTAAATTATTTATGATGCTCTTTCATCAAATCTCTGTACTTTACAAATGCAGGTGCTTTTCTAAATATGCATTTTGATATCAGTCTGCACGTTTGACATTGCAATCCATCTTGCTAAACTTTAATACATTTTTAAAGAATAATGTTTTAGAAACTTTGTGAAACTGAATGTCTGATGCAATTATTATTTGCATTTGACAGTAGTTTTTTAAATGGCATTTAAACTCAAAATTTATAAATGTTTTCTATATTCAAAGTTTTAAAATAATTCAATAACTGTCTAAAACAATATCTTGATACTATTCCAATAGTTTGTGCATAACTTTGTTAAAGCCCTTGGAAAAAAGTTTTGCATTGAAATATTTTGTGACCTGGGGACAAATTATTTTTTTTGAATTTTTTGAAATATAATTCATACATTTTTTATTGATTGCAGTTGTAAGATTTCTTTACGAAACTTTATAATTTAATAAATGCATACATAATCAATATTTACAGAAGTACTGCCTTTAACAGTTTATTTAATATAAGCTGTATATATTTTAGCGGAAGAAATCCTTTAAACATGAAAATTACAATGCATAAAAATTATCAGAATAGCATATAAAACAATTTTAATATCAGAAAAGTGAAATCTGCTATTGCAAATTTCAAGTTATCATATGAGAATTTTATTTTTTTAAAGTCACATGGTATCATTCGGCAGAAGAAAAAAAACAAAATCATATACTCACACGACTGATATTTCGTAATCACAAACATTTAGAAAAGCGAGGGTTTTTGACGGTCTCAAAATCAATCAAGTTCTAATTTTTTTTTTCTTGAAAAACCAGTTTAACCCTTTCTAAGGGTGTGGGAAGTATGCTTCCCACCAAATTTATCAATCTTTGTATGAAATTATGTAGGTTGGCAAAAGTTCTGACAAATTTTTTTAGAAAGACAGAAATTTAGATGCTTCAGTTCTTTATCTCACACAAAATGATGTGTCTTGGTTTGTCACTTAATTATCAATTAACCAAATTAATTAATTAATCAAATTAAATTTATCTAATAAGCTAAATGAATCCCTTTTCTTATTCTAATTTGAAGCCTAAAAATATTTTATCATAATATGACTAGAAAAAAATGTCCCTTTAAAAGGGTTAAATTGATTTGGAATGTTTACGTGACTGTTGTATTGCCCAATCGTCAAGTTTTAAAAAAGCGATGGTTTCTCCCCCCTGCCATCTCAAAATCGCTCGATCTCCAAAACTTTTTATGCCAGCTAGAAAAATTTAAAATTTAACACACACATACACACACAAAAAAAAAAATATATATATATATATATATATATATATAACTTTCGACACCTCCCTCACATTTATTGCGTTCATTCTCATTTTCTTCTTTGTGCTTCTTCAGTCAATCATTTCTTACGATACTTCCCTTTATTTTCTGCTTGTGCATTTTGAGGCTTCAAAAATTCCCACACCAAAACAACATCATGTCCTCACATGATAAAAAAGATGTAAGCGGATAGAAAACAAATGTCAGATGCGTTTACAGCTGCATAGTACAATTTCGAATCTATTTTCCAAGACTCATTCTTTCTAGTGAAGGTTGACTAGTAAACTAAAAATAAACAAGTAAATGAAACCGATTTGTCATAATATTGTAATGCTGCAACTTAGGGTTGCGTGTTAAAATAATATTACGTTTCAACTTCGTTTATTTGTTGTACTTTTGACCATTTATTTTGTTTCTTGAGACTTCATTTATTTCTAATTACAATTTGTGAAAAACATGTACGCATTTTCGTTCATATTTTTAATTCTGGAAATATTAGCTTCTTCTATTTGATTTCATAATATAATTAAAATTTAAAAAAATGAGCATGCAAAAAATATGCATTGATAATATTTTACGTCAATAAATGTAGCCTAAAAAGATAACTGCCTTATTTAATACATACATACCAAAGATTCAAATTCTTGAATATCAGCAAAGAGTTATTTAATGACAACTCCTTTATCAAAAATAAACTAAAGAAAAACTTTCAATCTAAAAAAAGTTAAGACGTGATAAAATAAAGGAATTCAGAAATGAAGTTTGATTTTTCCGATATTTAACAATTTAATCCCCATGAAAAAGCAACATAAGAAATCCACTCCGAATGACTGCTGCCATCCTTAACATAGAAAAAAAAACTCACACAATTTATTGGAAACTTCAGGAACTTCATAAATGTAATGGCATCGATCTGTTTCTCTTAACGGTCTGTTCCAATTACGTCTCCATCTTGGAGAAAGTTGTCAAAAATTGAAGATGACTTCATTACTGGGTTTCTTTTTCTGAGGTTCCCTCACACCAAGTCACGCGATGGAACCGAAGAAACTATGACAAAGAACTTGTTTCCCCTAGAATTATTGCGGCGGAAAACCTTCCACAATTACAAGCGATGATGAAACTCTGAAAAAATATTTCTTCTGTTGATCCTAGAGTTTGGATTAATCTAACTTATTGGATAGGTCTCCGGAAGAATAACAAAACCAGGGTTATATATGTAATTTCCCTAGAGCATTTCTTTCTTAGCTATCTTGTGTATATGATATAAAAACACTTCAACTCCTGCTAATACAAAGATTATCGTTTGTATTTCGTATTAAGTTGGAATGTGTACCCGCCTTCACAGATCTATTATTTAACGCAAACCTGTGACTTTATTCGGGATCCTGTCCTCTGTAAAAGATTTTATCATATTTGTTTCCTGCACTATATCTCATATTTGGTTCTTACAGTTGTATTGCTCTTTATTTACATTGACCCTTAAATATAGAGCTGAAAATTTAGGACGTAACAGGGGAGGTGCAGTCTACGAGACCGCATTTCCTTTACACTCAAATTAAATTCTCCAATTAATTTATTAGTAAGAAAATTAGACAATATATTCTGCATATATATTTTTTGATAGATAAATATATTTTAGAAATTTTTTCAAAATTTGTTATCATTGAAAAAAGTAATTGCTTTTGAACATATATTTTCTTCTGAAATTACATGTTACAACAAATAATATTCTTGAAAAAAACATATTACTTTTTACGTTTTAAATCGTATTTACTTTTCCATTATGCAAAGGTATATAGAAAACAATATAATGGAAAACTAAAGAATTATGTAAAAAATAAAAAATTGACAATGCCTTTTTATAAAACTTGATTACACAGGAACTTGTAAACATTTATAGCATGGATTTTGAGAGCATTTTAAACATACAGGTTAAGTACTAGTATAAAAATCAGTCTGAAAATTATGTAGATATTTCTCTTGGCATATAAACATATTTTAGAAATTTTTCAAAGTGCATTATCACTAGAAAAATTCATTATTTTTGACATATCAGAATCAGTCGAATGCGAACTTTCATTGAAAAAATCTTCTGCACATTTATCTTCATCACTAAAATCACTTTCTGCTTCATTTCAAAGTTTCTGGAGCTTTGTTTATAAAGGGATAAGTAGATTGGATGATATATCGGGGACTAAGTTTCAGAGCCACTTGGTAAGTCTTGTATAATATTGGAACTCTAAAAGAGAGGGCGGTCTCTAAGATTTCGCGCAAAGAAATAGCTGAAATATTAAAAAAGAAAAAAATCCGTTGAAACTGATTGAAAAATTGCATATGCAGTAAAGGTCACGAATCAAGAATCTACAGGTTTAATCAATTCGATTGAGCTGAAAATAGAATAGGGGTGACCGGAAGTCCATCCTTAGCGGCGTGAGTTATCGCACATCCCCAATTAACGGTTAATTAGGTAACTCATAAACATCAGTTTCGCTGATTTCATAGGAAAAAATTATTCTTTTGCCCTAAGAATGCATTTACGGATTTTAATTTTTTGCTGGAATTTCTTAGTCTTTATATTAATATATAAAATTATACTTTTCATTACATCTTAAAGGTCAAGCTATTATTAGATTAGTTTAACTGGATTAACTGGATCAAATTTTAATGTCTTCAGATGACAAGATCTTCAAACGACGGAGATGGGCATCTGACTGTAGAAATGAATCTCAATACCTGTAGCTAAACGTTATTTTTATATTGATATTGGTATTTCAACCTAGTAGTTATGATTAGTCATGCGATTATAAATATCCGTGTAAAATATCAGTGACAATATTATTTAAAGTAACAGAAACAGAAAATGTAATCGAAATTATATACGAAGATATGCATCCTTTTTCAAAGGTTTTTAATTATATTTAATTTGATAATATAAATGAAAGATTTCTTTTCATTGTTAATCTGTAACATCCGCCATATGAGAAAAAATGCATCTAAAGCGCAAAAGGCCGAAGAAAAGCAAGTATTTAAAGATAACATTAAAAAAAAATGCTTAAAAATCTAATTTTAGTCTCGTAAAAATAATGTTATGGATTTAGTTTTTCAAATATTAGATTTTAGAAAGACAGAAGTGTTTCTATTAATTCAATCCGTTTTTAATCATATTTTTATCAATGGGTTATTTTGTTCTACAATGGAATGTGTTTATTATTCCAATTTTAATGTCCTTATCGTAAAGTAATCCAGGAATGTGGAGGTTTATTGGCTGGGTTCTTGCCGATATAATTCAAGTTCGAGAATTGATTCCATAAACACTTATCGTATATAAAGGTATGATTCACATCATACCTGAATTTGGGGTCGAAAGTTTACTTATGGTTTATAATGTAATTTGGAAAAGACAGGATCATGCATCGTTCTCATTATCTGACTACAGTATAAAATTACAAGGTACACGTCTAAGGAACTGGTGTGTTGCTAGGGAACTGCTTATTAAATACCTAGACCTTGACAAGATTATAAGAATACAGGACAAAGATAGCTGTGCTATTTATCTGTTTGTCAAAACGATTTTGAAACACCTACATAGCATTTGAAGAAAATATTTGATTTATCAACCATTTATAGAACCATGGTGATTGCCTAAATCATATCTAAGAGAAACTTGCCCACATTTGCGTTTCATTAGAGGAAAATTTCCAAAACCCATCCGAGCTACACTAAACATTCAATTTTACAACATTTATCTGTCTGTCTGCATGATTTTGTGTAAAGCAAGTAAACAGTGCACACAGAGAAGAGAACAACATTCCCCAAGCAATATATATTCCTCAGCCATCGACTGTCTTAGTCCTGTGGAATACTAGTGAGCTTATTAGACTTCGTTAAAAGCGACCGCCTAATGTACCTCCTATAGGAAATAGGTTAAAATAAACAAACATGCATAAAATATGAAAAAAAAAAGCGAGAATGAACATAAACAGAATTGAAAAAGATTTTTATGAAATTTTGTGAAACCATAGAGAAGTAAAACAAACAAATATTTTCTCCATCAAATTATTTGAGAAGAAAGTTTATTTTCTCTATGGGGAAAGAAAAAGAAGAAAATAAAATCATCAAGACAATTTATCCAGGCTCCTCCTTCAAGCGAATGTGCCTTGAGATAAGATAAGGCTACTTCATGTATCAAACTGCGGAGTTTGTTTTTCTCATAGGCAGAAAACACTTTTTATCTCAAATCTCTTAAAACCTGTTGGGATTTCGGTGGGATTTAGACACAATTTATTGAAAGAAAAGGAAACATTTCTAATAGCTTTGAAGGTCCCAAGTGTTAAAAGGTTTCTGATCCTTAAAACGTGTTTCATTATTATATATAAAACTGTCAATATTTGAACCCATAAGGTCTGAATTTTATTGACTTGAAGGACATAATACGAAAGGGAATGTCATCTTTTATTTATAATACAAGTGTTAATATTTTGTATTCTGCAAGAATTAAAATCGTCAAGAGTTAATAAATAAATTTATGGCATCACTTTCTTCTTTATTTAATTATATTAACTTCCCATTTAAAAGCAAAACTACTGCTATTTTGGGCCTCGTAATTCTGCAGCACCGGTTAGATGACGAGGACGACACCTGAGCTGGCACCTTTATCTCCAAAATTCCGCACCACACCAAAGGAAGGACGTTTGGCTCCTGTGGATTTAACATGCACCAGATCCACTTGTACGACAGTTCTTCAGTGGAATCGGGGCTCGAACCTGAAGCCCTATGGTTCTGAAGCCGAGACCATACCACCAGGCCACCGCTGCTCCCTTTTTTGCATGAAAAAATAAATTAAATAGGGTATGCAAAATGTGTTCTAAATAAAAAGAAAAAAAAACGATCTTTGTAAATCCACATTTGCATGGGAATAACTCTTAATTATTGTAACTCAGATAAATAAAAGATTATATTTTCGGCTTTCTGGATTAAAGCTGCAACGTTTCCCTTTTTCTCTCACATGATAATTGGCATTCCGGCCAGATATAACGTCACCCATTACCCATACATAGTTAAGTGCATACGGACCACCAGACGTGGATCCATTTCACTACTAGAGTCATTTTGTCTGATCATTTGTTATATCCACTTGAGGATGTGTGTCTCGTCGTTTCAAATAAATCCATCGTGTCTTCAAGGGAGAAGAACGTCAAGGCATCCAAATGGTAAACTTTTTTCTCTTATGAAGAGACTCCTTAAGAAATTGTCAATCACCAGCAATCGTTGTCATTATGTGTCGAACCTAGGTGGACTCCAGTGGGTGTTAGGTGTGAATTAATTAACATGTTTTCGAGAGGGGTCAGCTAGAAAGATGGATCCTTAACAGACGCTCCCACCATCGAGTAGAGACCATTGTGGAAGCATTGCTAAGCAGCTATTGGATAATAGGGAATTAAAGTTCACCAATGTAAAAATTGGAGGCTGATATCTGACGGAAATAAAATGCTTTATTTTTGTTAGCAGAGAGAGAGAGGCTTCGAATTGGAATTTGGACAGACGTCGGTGTCCGGAGAAGTTTTTCTTCATTTTGAGAAACTCCTTTTGATTTGGGCATCTGTGTTAAGGTCAACCCGAAAAGATCGTTGGATTTCTGGAGCGGCCCTGGAGTAGCCATTTAGAAATAACAGCCTGTTAACATTTTTTTTCTGGCAACTTATTCTCCAATTTGATCGAGGAACTATTTCGTGGTCGAACTGTTATTTGGTATTTGTAAATACTATTTACCTAGATGAGAACAAGCTTTATTTTGCACATATATAAGGATGAAAATAACAGATTGGTTTTGTTACGATTCTCCCTTATTTGATCGATCTTGATCAAGATATTAGAAAGTTAATGCGATGAAACTTGGATGTTTTCTTTAGCAAAAGAGGGAAAATTCATCCTAAAACTAAAAACAGAAACCTAAATAAGTTGTTGGTAGCATCCAAAATTTGTATTAATAGCTACTGCTTACCCTGTATTCTTGAGTAATGTTTACTTGATTAACTATAATACCCTTTACAGGGTGATTATAATTAAAGTTTAAGTTTCAAAGCGCTATAAAAAAGAACCATTGATGAGACTGACGTCAAATTTGAACGCCATGTTATCGAAGAAGGCAGAAAGCGTATGGCAGAAGAAAGTGTTTAGTTTCACGTTTTAGCAACAGATGGCGCTGTAAGTGGCAGAAGATGTAAATTAAAATGCCTGTCATATGCACGACACATTTCAGTGTTATAAAACCACCAGGTAAGCGGCTGTTCCTCATTTCGCGTCTTAGACGTTCGCCATGGATGTCTTACTGCAGGACCGCTCTCTGCTGGTAAAGCTGTATTACAAGAACGATGATTATGCAAGAGAAGCTCTGCAAAAGTTCAGGATACTGAAGGATATAAAAGAAGGCACTGGTCCAATGTTTGTCGTGGGTCTGAATAAAATGATGCAAAAATTCGAAACGACAGGTTCTTTTGATGTGCAATCTGGTAGAGGGAAAAAACGAGTGCATTCGACGGCAGTTGAAGATGTTGTCACAGCATTACAGGAGGTGTCGGCCGGTGGTGTGCAACCGTGTAGTGCACTAGGAATTGCCCGAACATTGAAAGCACGAGCATGGTGCTGAAAATTGTACGAAACATCCTGCAATGCTATCCGTACAAAATTGGCCATGTGCATGAGTTGCTTCCGTGTGACCTGCCAGCAAGGGAGAGGTTTGCGTTAGAATTTCTTGCTCGCATAGAAGTGGATAATGAATGGCCGTGGAATATTTTGTGGACAGATGAAGCCCATTTTCATCTGACAGGGTACGTCAATACCCAGAATTGTCGAATATGGGCAACAGAAAATCCACTGGCAACGCACCCCGCACCACTTATTCCTGAAAAGCTCACGATGTGGCTCGGCTTTACGGCATTATTCATCCTACAGCCTTTTTTTCCGAGCAGATGGGTGCTGCCGGTCCTGTTACTGGTCATTGCTTCACTGGTCATCGCTATGCTTATATTTTGCGCAACCACGTCATTCCGGCTCTGCAACAGCGTGGATGTGTGGGTTGAATCATTTTTATGCAAGATGGCGCTCCTCCGCACATTGCACATCCCATGAAGCGGCTTCTGAGGCACCATTTCAGAAATGCTCGAATAATTAGCCTCATTTCCCTACAGCCTGGCCATCCTGATCACCTGATCTTACTCCATGTGACTTCTGGCTGTGGGATTATCAGAAAGATGTCGTGTTCCGTGCTCCAATTGCAAAAAGGCATGCATTGCATTTCGCAACACATTCTGAACATCATCCCGAAGACACTGTGATCTGTTGTGAAACATGCTGTTTGTCTCTTTCAACTTGTTGCCCATAACGGTGGACACCATATTGAAAATGTTTTCCGCCAGTCTCGCGATAATTCCGAACTTCTTTGATGAATGGTTCGTATGCGGTAGGTATGTCGCCGCTAAACTCTTGAAACCGATTTGTCCCTTTTGATGTGATATGTACAGTCATGCAAAAAAAACTACTCAACAATTCTAATTTGTCAATGAGTTTTAATGTGTAACTTGCACCTTAGCCGTTGTTTTACGAATCATTTCTCATTTCTCGTCGTGATTCTGCCGCTTACAGCACCATCTGTTGCTAAAATTTGAAATTAATTTTTTTTCTTCTGCCATACGCTTTCCGCCTTCTTCAATAACATTCAAATTTGACGTCAGTCTCATTTGTAGTTCTTTTTAATAGTGTTTTGAAACTTAAACATTAATTATAATCAAACTGTACTTCAAAAAATCACTTATCAAGTTTGGAGAAACATGTTTTATTTCACAAAAGCAATATTGTATCTGTAAAATGTTTGTACTAGTCTGTATACAGCTATTGTGTAACATTTTCTCCGAAATTCTTTTAATGTAAAAGTTAAAATTTGTTCTGACATGTCATTGAGTTCTTGAAGTAAATTAGTAATTGAAAATCCTAAACACTTTAAATATGCTACTCTATTGTATTACTAAATTGTCTTTTAGCAATTTATTTTACGTATAATAAACAATGCAGGATTTTTTCAGACTTTTACAATTAAAATTTAAAATATTGTTTTTTTTTTCCTATCTTATATTTTTGTTATTCTTCGCTATGAATTACATACTTAATTAATTCTTTCTTTTTCAAATTTTATATTTCAAATTGTCCTTATTGAACTGCATATGAAATATACGTACTTTATGTATATATGTTCAACATATATCATTTAACTTTAAAAATATATATGACATATTAAATGTCAATTTACAAAAAGAAAATAACTATATTTATTCCAAGGAAAAAAAGGTAAGATATATAAATCGTTAATATAATAAATAATTATAACATTAAGAAGGATTTCAGAGGAAAATATGTATTTCATTTGATTTTTATAATAATATTTATTAATATATATATATATAATTATGAACTTGCTTAGATTTTCAGATATAATTCTAACCGTTACAGCAACTTACGAAATCATTTTTCATTTCCTTAATTACAGCAAACGACTCTACAGGGGTGTGAAATAACTCCAACGAAACACGGAATTCCTTTTTTTAATGATCTTATTTAGGCTGGAAAAAAGAAGTAATAATTTCTAATTATCAGGGAATAGTGTTAGAAGAAAGATAATTGATAAATATCTCACGGAATGCATGATCATTATTATTTTTCTTAACTATAACTACAGCCAAGGGGAAAAAATCAAAAAAGAAGAGAGAGAAAAGTTTGCTGCGTGGTTATTTTAAGAACCGAAGCTAATGTTTTGAAGTTAATGACTTCGCGAAATGAGGAATTTGTGCGGTACCAACTGAAAATGAAGTCAATGTGTTGAAACTCGCCCAAAATATTACGAGTAAGTTTCAATGATATTACATTAGGTTTAAATTATTTGGGAATTTATTAAACTAAAAATTGTAATAGTAATTATCAGAAAACATTAACCGGAAATCTAAACTTTAATCAACCCTTAAATTGGAAATTTATTTATCCAGTTTTTTTTTTCAGAAAATTTTTAATGATTTATAGGTTGTTTTTTTTTTTTTTTTTAAAATAAAAAAAAAAGATTCTTAACACATTACTTATGGGTTACGAGATTTCCCGTTTTTAGCAGGCCGAACATTGTGGCCGAGCCACAAGATATCTCGTTTTCATGTTTCTTTGGCTAAATTGGTACATAAAAAACAGAGGCAAATATCTAGCATGCTCAGGACCACATAGGAATCTGTAAAATATACGCCTAGGGCAGCGCGTTTTTTGGGCAAACTTGTACATTCTAAAATTGCCATAACTTTGTTATTTATGAAGCAATAACAGAGGGGACACGCAACACGAAGAAACTCGTGAGCGGTCCTCAATGTCTTAAAACAAGGTACTACTGCAAATTGTTCCGAACACCATTGCACTAGGGAATATGCTTTGCCAAATATTAAACTCTAAAATATTATTCAAGTCTGTGAAATAAATAATAGTTAAAATGTAAAAAAAAATCTTAGAGAATAAGTACATGTATAAAATACCTAGTAATATTTAAGAATATTTTATGTAAATATAATACCAAATGCAAACTAAAAATGTGCACATATGCATCCTATTGCAAACCAAGCATGCTTCTACAGCATTCAAAAATGTGTGGGCACATTGCGCGCAGATTACGCAATGTAATAATATCACAAAGTTATCTTTTTTTTTCTAATATCAGCAATTTTTTTTCAATATCAAAAAGATATTCGGATCACACATTTTGGAATTCCTATTTCTCTTCTTCTTTCGAACTTAAATAGTACGTGTCAAAAGAAAAAGTTCGATTTTATTACATTTTTGTTGTATTAGTAAGCCTGTTCATCTGATAAAGATCTTCAGACTCTCTCTGGCTTGCATTGCCGTTCAGCGAATGGAAATCCATCTTTTAATCACAATTCAAAGTTAAGAAGCCTTTCACAATATATTCTGGATCTGCTTCGATTGAAAGAATTTATTTAAGGATCTCAAATAAATCGTAATGATAATAAATTAATTTGGCGATGAAAATTTTTTATATATATTTTCAGTATTATAAAACACTAATAACTCCGTTGTATTTGCGTTTTACTAAATTTTAATCAATCAATAATTGACACTTTTTAATTTTTTAGCATTTTCTTCAAAAGTAATATCATACAAAGAAATTGACGATTTGAAGAAAACATAGAGCAACTCCATTTCATTAAAAATACTGTTACATTTTCCAACTTTAATGATACTAATAACTTATATGACGTTCGAATATTTAAAATTATTAAATAACTATTACACCAAAATTAATAAAATATACTAGATTTATGCAATACAATTATTAATATGAATATAAAATTTTTGCAAGCATGTAAATTACCTATGAAATAACAAAATTCATTGTTTGTTATTTAGATAGTGGGTTTACTTGCTTTCAATACTTGCTTTCATTTTGTTCTTTTTAATTGGTTTTATTATAAAAAAATATGTATGTCTGGGAGAGACAACTACAAGTATATATATGAAAAATCCCCATACAAAGAAGCAGGTTTATGCTTTCTCAAGGGATATATTAAAATATTTGAGGTAGAGTTACCTTCCCACCTATAACGGAACATACCTTCTACAGAAGGAGTCCGCTTCTAACCGATAATAAATCGTGGGACTAAGACTTCAGTTCTAGGGTTTAGCTAATACCTCAGCTGTCAAAGCAGGACGGTTTGCTTCCGATCTAAATATTTTAAACATATTCTTCAATTTCTCCTTCCTTGGAAGCATATCAGATATATGAATATTACGTTACAGAAAAAGGAAACCTGTTATCACTTCCTCGGAGGATCACATTTCTGGTGACGGTTCGGATGCATCTGTTTTTGACGGTCATTTCTCAGTGAATCGCAGCATCCGCGTCATTGTCATAACTACCAAGTTTTTCAAAATCCTATTTCCTGAATAGGGCGGGGGATAAATGTTATGGTCTTAATGTGGTCTCTCATGCATTCTATCGAGTTAAAATCATTAGGGAAACCTTTAGGAGATTTCACAATGATTACTCATCTGAATAATTTGTTTATTAAGAATTTCATCAAGTTATATTTTCGCGTCTTTATAACAATGTGGATTACTGTGTTTTACAAGAAATATAATTTTTTTGTTTAATCATAACTTCATTGAAACAAAAATAATAAAAAAAAGGCATTCAAAAATTTCTGTCGTTAATTCTATTAAAAATCGCACTAGTGATATTTTGAAAAGAGATGGTTCCAATGTATTAACACATTTACAAACTATCTTATAAAGTTAACAATGATGACATTATATTTCAGTGCCAGAGAAGATTATCAGATTCATAATGGCCGTAATTAGGACGATTCAATAATAAATGTTTTATTAAAAAACATCATTTTAATGTGAAAAATAGGAATTTTACAATACTTCAGCTTCTATTAATCATATACATGAACTTTCAAATAGCTGTAAAGATTAAAAACTTTTATTTTTTAATACAAGACGTGAATTGATAGTTATTTATGTAATATTTAATTTAATGTACAAAACAATTTGTTTCTATTTGTGCAGAACAGAAAAGCAAAGCAGAGATGGTAATAAAATGTACTATTTAGTATTTTGATAAATTAAAAATGAAATATGTAATATTTTTGAGTCTGACTTCGGCATTCTGCGAAAATATGTTTGCAGAAAAATGATGTTTGTACTACTTTTAAATTCAAAGGTTGTATATCTAGCAATATCAATTTCGTTGTCAAGCAAGTTTTTAAAACTGCATTTGTTACATAACTTTCCACATCATTTTTCATCGTAATTCAAATCTTTCTAATTGTTTTATCAGATGAATAACTGAGAAATTTTCTTTCATCTTCAGAAGCTAAAGAAGAAATATTTTATTCATTATCTGACTTTACATAATGAATACAGAAGTTATTTTCAAAATATTTGGAAATATAAGAGTCAACATGGAAATGGATTACCCAGAAAGTTACCTTTCTAATAGTATTATGACATAACAAGACTTGATGCCATTAGAATATCTATGTACATAACAAATAGAATAGGTTCAGGATTAAGTTTTTTAAAATAATACGGCAATATTATCACAATTTGGTACTCAAAATTTCCCCGTTTAATAAATTACAAATTGAAATTAAAAACAACAGTATTAATGACGAGCCATCTGGTCGATATAAGCAGGTATAATATGAGTTTTGAAACGCCGTTGAGATAATTTAAAGAGCTCTAAATGAAACATAGGAATCGTTAGTTCCCTCAGACAAGATGGAATTATTATATTAAGCACTCTTGCTCGTATTACAAAAATAAATAGCAGATGAATTCTCATAACGCAGCAACTGAGTAGCGAATATAGGAGATAAGTAAAAGCAGATGATTATGAATTATTCAGAGAAGACAGAGTTAGGTTCCCTGATATGTAAGGAATGCGAGGCATTGTTGGCAGGGAGTGTTGCAGAGCTGCTTTGGAATGTAGCATCTAATACCACTTGTCAGAGTTTATTGATGAAGAATTAAGAGTTACGATTCGATGCCGTCGGGGAAAACGGAGATTCCGGAGATGGGAGCAATTCCGGAAATTAGAGATACGAATGAATTTCTTTTCCATTTAGGTGTGCAGGAGAATCTCGGCAGAGAGAAAAGTCCTAGCTTTTTATAAACCAACTAAAAGAAGAAATTTGAAAACGGCATTTAATTTTTCTGAGTAAAATTATGCATTTTATATCCATTTTCTTAAAAAGAAAAGGCATATATGTACAGGTAAACATATACATATCTTCAGAAAGTTCAACTATGGCATTTTAATGAATCTCACTGTTTTGAAATTCTCCGAGTACGAAAAAATACATTTCTGGTTAAATTATAATAATTTTTAATTAGAAGAATGAAATTTGGTAAGTCACTTTTACTCCAAATTAGTAGATATCTACCAAATTTCGTTCGAAATCCATCCAAAAGAAAAATGTCTGCAATCACGATAATGAAAGAAAAATGACAGAGTTAGATGAATAAAATATGGTACATAGTTTTATCATCATAATTTCAAGTCTCACAAAATTCGAAGCAAATTCTTCAATTTGGTTCGAACTTTATTTATCTATCGGTTTGTACGTTTCTATGTGTTTTGCAATACCGAAAAATAATAACCTAGATAAATGAATTTTAATATATTGTCTTGTAATTAAAATTATTGATCTGTGTTGAATTTCGATTTCAATTAACGAAAGATAAGACTCCCTAAATACACAATCCATTTTCTTCATTTTACTACGAAACAGAAAATATGTCCTAAAATGAAATAAGAAAATGAAATAGAAAATATGACTCAAAATGAAATAGAAAATGGGCCCAACATGAAATAAAAAATGTGCCTCTATATGAAATATAAAATTTTTTCTCCAAATGAAACATAAACATTCCAACTTCAAATCGAAAATATGTCTTAAATTGAAATAGGAATTGTTTCTCAAAATGAAATAGAAAATATGTTTCAACATGAAATAGCAAATTTGGTGTTAGTATGTATTGAAACCGGGAAGACAAGTTCAAGGGGAGGGAACATTTCCTCTCGCCAAATTAGTCGCAACTTCCAAAGGCTTCGTAGTTTTCTTTCCTCCAAATCACGAAACGTTCATAATACGCAAATTCTATATAAGGAGAGCCAGAAAAAAGAAGTTTGCATTATGCAGGTAAACAAGAAAATCGAAGCGAAAACCCATGAAGTAAATTAAATATTTTTTAAATTAAGAATTGTGCAAGTTCTGGAAGAGTCAGAAGCAAAACAAATGTGACTTCTATGTAAAGCCTATTTATTAAAAAAAAGGTAAAGAGCCAAAAAAGATACTACATGTTTGATATCATTTATAAAAATTTCGATTTTTTGCTCCCTGGAGCAAATTACAAAACACCCTATTTCAAAAACCAATATTACATTGTTGGTATGATGGTTAGTACATAGTATGTCTAATAGACGATGCAATACAGTCCATACAACGCCTAGGTATGCTGAGTATTAAATTACCGATCTGATCTTAGGGAATATTACACCACTCATCAAGCAATGCTCTCCGAAGTTCTGGTAGACATGTAGGAGGTGGTTGATGGGCTGCAACTCGTCGGCCAAGTATGTCCCACACATACTCGACTGGAGTCAAGTTCGGCGAGAATGCTGGCCTGTCCATACGGGTGATATCCTCCGATCAAAGGCATTCGTTTACGATATTTGCATGGTGAGGATGGGCTTTGTCATCCATAAACACGAATTCAGCGCCCATGGCGGCCCGAAACAAAAGTACATGTTGTTCCAGAATGAAGTCCCGATAGATTTGGCCTGTCATGGTTCCAATTTGAACATGCAGATTACTTCTAGAACCCAGAATAGTTCCTCCCCAAACGAGCAATCCTATATCCCTTTAACGGTGTCGTTCAATAATGTTCTCTTGGTGGTAACGGATACCTGGCGCTCTCCATATGAAAGTCGGCGAGAATCAGACTGCAAGCTAAACCTGGACTCGTCGAAAAACATCACACAAGCTCAGTGTTGCGGTGTCTACAATACATGCACTCTACTCCAGGATAACCGCAGGCGACAGTGAGTCGCAGTATGTGGGACACATCTGACAGGCCTGCGAGCATATAGACCAATCTGCCCTAAGCGTCTGTACACGGTCTGTCTTGAAATTGTCGTACCAGTGGCTGAAGAGAGCTGACGAGACAGGTCTGATGCTGTGCTCCGTCTGTTTCTTTTGGCAGTAACTGCTAAATACCGGTCCTCATTCGGAGTTGTAACTCGAGGGTGACCTGTGCAGTAACATCTAGTCACATTATCATCAACTTGGAATCGTTGCCAAAGCCTGGAGATGACATTCTGGGCAATTCCAAGTTCCTCGGATACTTCCAGCTGGGCACGCCCACATTCCAGATGGCCGATAATTCTACCACGTAAAAAATCTTCCAAATGCGTCCTTTGTGTCATAAATCTGCGGTTATTGCACTGAAAGGCTTATAGAGCGCTTGCGAACAATTTTACTTCTTTGCCTGTATTCCTTACACATCATTCTCTTGCACTCTCGTCATTGCGACGAACTATCGGTGTCATACGGCGGCTTCCTGCAATTTGCATACGATTTTTGTGTGTAGTCATTTTACGGGCGATATGTGTAATTTGGAGTTCGATTTAAGCGTGACTCTGAATTATCCTTAATTTATGGACATGAATGTAATAAACTAGAGGATAAAAAAAACTTTTAATCAGTTTGTCTTTAAACTTTTAATGAAAAGTTTTGACCAGAAATTAGAAAAAGATTTTATACTTGATTTTATACAAAAAAACTTTATACAAAAATATACTAAATTTCTCCGACGCTTAATCTTAAGATTTAACCAACTTTCATTCAACAATCATCAGAAATGATTTTTCTACCTATATGATACTAAAAACCTCTATTTATATCTATCTATATTTTACACACATTCAAATATATATATATATATATATATATATATATATATATATAT
>JAPMOR010017969.1:190453-263252 GCA_026543865.1 Argiope aurantia | reverse complement strand
TATATATATATATATATATATATATAAATGTGTGTATGTGTGTGTGTATATAGCGCTACTACGTGACAGAGGAATCATTATTTTGCTTGTTACCGAATGGCAAAAGTCAAATGTGGACAAATCATTGTACGAGCTCTACAGACTGCTTTACTGAACGTTTTCACATCTGCGCTTAATTCAACGTTTGACTAATTATTGGAGATGCAAAATGTTATTAGAAATGTTCAGGAGAGGACTCGTCATGTTTCCGAAATTTCCATTCATTTAGAGGAAACCAGATGTCAAAGAATTCAATAAATGAGAGAACCAGAAAATCCAGTGTAGTGTGTAAACACGGTTAACCTTCGCCATATGGGGAATCGCTATGACTTTATTATGGAAATGAATGACCCTATTTTCCAAAACTGTTTTCTCACAGAAATGCGTTTATTTTTTCATTATTTTAAAGCTTCCTAAACTACCTTTTAACTACATTTCTGTGTAATTTGATTTTGATCTTTTTTTTTTTAACATTTTTACTAAATAAGCAAGTGTAACAATGTTTTTGAAGTTATTATAAAACTGAAATTATAATGTTATATATTATAATGTTAAAAGTAAGATAAAGAAATGCTTTATTTGTATATTCATTCCGAAGTAGGATTCTCACATACACTTTTATTTAGTAGTCACTCACCTATAATAACTAGTAGCTGATGGATTTAATGAAATTCATGTTTTACAGTCTTATCAAAGAATAAAGCGCCATTTAGAAAAACGCATTCCCTACTATTCTTTCTTACTGCATTGTGTTTCGAAATTGTTGTGTTATTGATGATTGGTACATCTGATCATTTTTGTAAAAAATCAAGAATATTTCATATTGCCTTATAGAACTGATGACTTATGTGATTCATTAGGCCTTTCAAGTTACGTCTTCTGCTTTTTACAAATCTTATAATATCTGCTTTTGGCAATCATCTAGTTAGCAGAGAATATTGTTGCTTTTAGTATGATTAAAATAAACATCCCATACTTTGATGTTCCTGATTCAGTCTAAAAAGATGATAACCTGGGCAAATATAGATGGCGTCACCATAGATGGCTTGTGGAGGCGAATATCTTAAGACAATCGATTTCATGTTTCATTCTGTTACAAAAATAGCAAAAAGTTAAAGTAAAAGTTTGAATTCCTAGCAAAAAGATAAAATGTAACAACCAAAAAATCATTTTTTTGCTTACATTATGACAAAATCGAAAGCAGAATCAATTTTTACAAGCCGTAAGAAGATCCCGCGTGATGAGAGAAAGAAGACAATTAACTTCTGGAATAAGTAAATGCAGATAACGATAATTCATTCAACGAAGACCTAAACATATTTAGTAAAGACTTAAACATAAGAAACACCAAGCATTGAAGAAGGAGAATGTAGAACACGTGATTTGGAATGTAGAATCTAATACCGTTTGTAGAGTTAATTAGTGAAGAATTATGAATTGCACCCGGAGTTTCCTGGAATTAAAGAAAACCATAATTACAAAAATGATAATTATAGATTGCTCATTTTTTTTTGTTGCTGATTCAATGATTTCAGTTATATAAAAAATTCGAACCTTTCTGGAATTGGGCAAAAGTAATCCGATAAATTTTAAATTATTTTTCTAAATTGATTGCGGATAACATTTATTTTCTAATACTGGTTAATATGAAAAAAATATTTCTCCAATTACATACTTTTAATTTATAAATACCAGTTTTGTGAATTATATTTGGCTCGAAATAAGTGAGAATAATTTTCGAACATACCTAAAGATGTAAATATCTTTAGGTATGTAATTTAGAAATCACTAGGTGTAATAGAATATTAAAACATTTTTTTCCACGAACTCACTGATAGATGATGCATTTAGCGTGGAATCAAATATAATTAAATTTATCATGACTTTCCGATTATCAAAAATTTTAAAATAGTGTATTACCATTGAGAACACACAATTGTTCAAAATTATTGTATTCAAACTTACAAAATAACTGCAAAATTAAATGTGAAACATCATTTTTACCAACATATGCAAATAAAGTTAAGTTATTTTAGTTATATACATCCGGTTTAAAGCTATACTAGGACCATTTTCGGCAACGACCTCGTAATTTTGAACCTCTGTTAAAATACATGGTGACACCTGAGCTGGCAACCACTTCTCTAACTTCCGCCAACGGGAGGAAGTTTGGCCCTTACAGATTTAATGTGCACTAAATCCTCTTCGGGAGAATCGAATTCCGAGATAGGAACCCTTCGATCCCAAATTCGAAACTTTACCACCGGGCTACCGCGACCTTTACAAATAAGGTCAAGTAGAAGTGAATAAAACTCGTTTGAAGCACGTACGTACTCGCACACACTTGTGTGCGTGCGTCCTATTTATATATTAATTTTAAAATGTGTGCATTTTAAAATTTGTCCTATTTCTATTTAAGTATATGAAATGAGAAGATTCATGATAATCATGAGATCCAAGTGATTACAATGCCATTACTTTCAATATTTTGCTTAGGAGATAATAAAACGGCAACTAACTTCGAAAAAAAAATCTTCTTTAATGGATTTTAATACCAGTCTTAATGCAAGTCATTTTTGTATTAACAAATTTTTGGAGCTCAAAGGCAAAAGTTTGTTAAGTGATATAAGGATATGTGAAATTGCAATTTCTTTTCTTTTCTATAAAATTTATACAATTAAAAAAGAATATTTAATTTATGAGGTTATATAATTCTGTACATCTCTTTATTATATAAATACCAATCACAAATGACAAATAATTAAAAATTGAATTAAAGCACGGTTTTTCCATCTAAGCTTTTAAGTAAAAACCGCGTACAGTTTTACAAAACAAGATTGTATATTATTAAGCATTTTTACTATTTTATCAAATAATCAGAAATAAAGATTATTCATACATTCGATACGAAGCCTCATGATATTGTCAACAAACTCCGAGAAGTATTTATCCAAATGGAAAGGTGAAATGAATAATTCCGAAAGACGTGTTGAAATAATTACCTCACAATCTCACGAAGTATTTGAATACATCGTCAAAATTGATTCAGGCATGAATTTTCATAATAGAGAAATCGCAATGAAATGGAATGTGCAATTAGTAAAAGCAAATGATTATGAATTGTTTAACAAATACAAATATATCTTTCATAATATATAGGATATGCGAGGCATTGTTAGCAAAGGGTGTTCCAGAGTTGCTTCGGAATGTTTCTTCTAATACCACTTGTCAGAGTTTATTGATGAAGAATTAAGATTTTCTGTTAGAGGAGAAGGAAAATCCAAGGGGAAAACAATTCCAGAAATGAGAGATAAGAAAGGCTTTCTTTTCGGGATTTGTGTTCCGGGAGAATTCAGGGAGAAAAGAAGTCATGGAATTCCTAATAATTGATCAGGAAAGGAAACGTAAAAGCCTTTAATTGCTCTCAATTTTCTTAATAAAATATATGTGTGTAAAAAATAATCTGAATCTCTTATTTATTTTATTATAAAAAAAATAAAAATGTGTTTCCTATAGGAAAGACACAAGATTCTATTTAAGATTATGAGGTTTGTTTTATTTGATACTTCAACGTATTTATCCATATCTTGATATCCTTTTTAACTTCAAATTGCAAAATGAATGCACTTCATTTGATACTGTGTTTCTCGCACATTCTGAATATCTTAGCAATATTGTTTTCTATGGATTTTTTTTTTTTAGTTTTAGTTCAATCAATGTCCTCTTTTTTTAAAGCAACACTATGCTTATTTTGGGACTCACCTTGTAATTTTACGTCGCGGTCAGATGTTAAAGAGGGCACCTGAAGTGGCACTCCCTCACCAAACATCCACACCACATTAGCGGGAGGACGTTTAACCCCGACGGATTTAACGTGCATCAAACCCACTTAATCGATGAAATCGGTTGTGGAACCTGAAACCATCTGGTTCCGAAGCCGAGACCATCTTCGACCATTATTCTCTAGGGAGAGTTTCCAATATAATAATTAAAAGAAATTACTTTAATAACTTCAAATTAATTGTAGGGAAAATTCATCTTCTTTTACTTTTCTTTTCTGAATTTCCTAACAATGTTATTTCCTGAAAATAATATTTGATGTATTATCCAAAGAAAAGGACTTTAACATCATCTTAAGTTTGATTGCTAGATATTCAATAACTCAAGAATTCGGTATTATACTGAACAGTTATTTTTATATTTCTTAGTAATATTGTTTCCTATAAATAACTTAGGAATTACAAACTAAAGAAAATGTTTTTAAAAAACCTTAAGCCAGATTTTTCTATATTCAACTATTTGAGAATTTAATATTATTCACAATCATTAAATACTGGAAACAAGACTGAACACTAGATACGGAGATAACAATCTCATTAAAATGTCTGATGTATTTCTTGCAAGGATATTATTATGTTATTGTTTCATTCTGGGCATAAAAGCTTTAAGAAGCAACCGAGCTGCTGACTTGAATAGACGAAACTAAATATCTTTTAACATTATATAATCTCAGAGAAATTCATTTGCATTTCGCACTTTCTACAGGCCTTAGAATTGTTATATAAATTTGCATATTCCTTCATGCTTTTAACTTTCTATTGTGATGAATGCACAATTGCAATTTATACTTAGTCAGTGCTAACTTTACATCAAATTAAATTCCACCAAAAATGAGCCGTGAATTTAAAATTTTCAAACCGTAATTGGATTCTATCGCTTTTGATAAACATACAGAGACTAAAAAGTTTACATACAATTTTATAGACAACTGTTTTCTTTTGACATTATATACGCTCAGAGTAATTCCTTAGTACATCTCTCATTCTACAAGCCTTGTGAGTGGTAATTGAATGCGCCTATCCCTTCATGGTTTTAGCTTCTCATTGTGATGAATGCATAACTGCAACTTATACTCAGTGAGTGCTAATTTTACATCCAATTAAATTCCATCAAAAATGAGGCGTGAATTTAAAATTTTCAAATAATAATTGGATTTTATAGCTTTGATAAACATACAGAGACTAAAACATTTATATACAATTTTATAGATAACAGTTTGAATATTTTACAATTGTATATAAAATCTATCAATTTATGTAATAGAATGCAGTTTTAAAAAAATTCAATTCTTTTCATTGTATAAAATTATCATACCATTTCTGAAACAGCTTAATTAAAAATTTTACACAGTAATAAAAATAAATACAAGAAGATACAATAGATTATGTGATGATATAGAAGCCTTTATTATGAGTATTTATAATTAACAAGCATATATTTAATTTAAAAACCTTTTCTTGAGAGATTAAATTATTCATATTATTTAGCTTTTTCAAATAAAATGGAAACAAAGCTTCTACTATATTTCATTATATTTTTCTATTATACTCATATAATATTCGTAATCTTCATATAATCTATTTCGAAACTACGCACTTTTCTTTTTATCGTCATGGTATCATAATCCATTTAATATTTAATCAACTGATGAATTTTTCCTTTTAAAATATATAATTAATTTTCCATCTTGTACTTTACTAGTAAGTATTTAAACAAATTAAAATTAAATTATAAAATACTTAATAATTGTTCATTTTAATCGAAAATCTTATTCTTAAATCTTCATTTGTCTACAAATATAGGATGAGAAGATGATTATTTAAATACTAACATATTACCTGCATAATTAATAATTGTATAAGCAATTGGAATTGCATTTCAAGAAATGTCAAAACTATAATACTCAAAAAATAGATTCAAATAACCCAATTTATTTATTTGGCTTCCATCTTAGATAATTCTATTACAAATAGATAGCTGCAACAGAATTAAGTTGATTAAAATCGATAAATGACTATATCTTAAACATTATAGAAATTCTTAATGCAAAATTTTTCATCATCTACGTAAAATAGCTTTTAAAAGCGCAACTGAATAAAAAGAATCAATTGAGGATTACGCCATATAATTACGCGAGAATCAAAGAATTTAATAGAAACGCTGTAATTAATTGGATATAATTTATTTACTTAAAATAATATGCATAAAACATTTATTTTGCTGTTTCTATCAATAAGAGATCTTATTCTCCCCGCATTTATCTTTTGTAATTCCTTTAAAATTCATGTTTGAGTAATCTGCGGATTTGAAAGAGAGTTGTTTTTCACAAAATTTAAATATGTTTAAATTATAGTATTTTCATTCACATTGATGAATAGGAAATGCTTCTTTAAATAAAATATTCCTGGTCAGGGTTTTGAAATAAAACTCGTGGGAAAAGAAAGATGTATATTTTGAAATAATTAAATTTAACATATACATAAAAGTTAACATATACTTAACTTTCGTTAATGTCAAGTTTCTTATTTTATTTAAAGAAAGTTGTAATTTCTCTATTTTAGATTTAAAAATAAAATAATGCATTATTTATGCCTGCATGTGCTATACAGAAGTATTATTGAATACACTCATGAAGTTAGGGTTTGTATTTTGAAATGCAATTTTTTAGTATCTAGTCATTGAAAGAGGTAAATGAAAAATATTGTAATTGTCAAAACTTTTACTTCAGAAATTTTAAGGTTCTCCACTTTTCAAGCATTTTAGCCTTAAATATTAAATCTTCGAAATATCCCTTGATTGGGGAGGTGAAAATTTAAGACTTAATTGGGGAGGTGCGGTCTACTAAACCGCATTCTCTTTAAACCGAAATTAAATTTTCTAATGAAAGTATTAGTATGAAATTAGCCAATATATTTTGCAGATATTTTTCCTAATATACAAATATTTTTTTAGAATTTTTTCAGAAAGAATTATCATTGAAAAAAGCAATTGCGTTTGGACATACACTTACTTCTCAAATTACATGTTACAGCAAATAATATTCTTTAAAAAGCATATCACTTTTAACTTTTAAAATCATTTATTTTTCCAGCATACAAAGGTATATAGAAAACAATATAATGGAAAATTCAGCAATTATATGAAAAAGAAAATGACATTTTTTTTAGCGGCAACATTTCTACACATAAGCTTATAAACATTCATAGCATGGTTTTCGAGAGCATTTTAAACATAGACGTTAAGTACCAGTATGAAAATCAGCCTATAAATACTGTAGATATATTTCTTGGTATATTAATATATTTTAGAAATTTTTCAAAGTGCATTATCAGTAGAAAAATTCATTCTTTTTGATCATACATATCAGAATCAGTCGAATGCGAATTTTCATCTAAAAAATCTTCTGTACAATTATCCTCAACACTAAAATCATTGTCTGTTTCATATAAAAGTCTCTGGAGCTCTGCTTCATAAGGGGATCAGTAAATTGGATGATATTTCGAGGACCATGTTTTAGAGCCTTCTGTTAAGCTTTGTACAATGCTGGACACTAAAAGGGGGGTGCGGTCTTACAGACGTCGCACAAAGAAATAGCTGAAATATTAAAAAAAGCGTCTGCTGAAACTGGTTCTGAAAGTGCATGTGTAGTGAAGGTCCCGATACAGGAAACTACTAGGTCAATCCATTCAATTGAGCGAAAAATGAAATACGTGTGACCGAAAGCCCATCATTACCGCTCTGACAGACCGCAATTCCCCAGTTAAGGATTTATACATGTTAGACTCAAGATTGAAACACTCACCAGCTGGTTATACAGAATGTTGCAAAGTACGTTCAAATATCATATTTCATTTTCCCACTCCAAGTATTCTGATAGCAAAGGTATAAATTCTAAATAGGAAGTTACATACACTTTCTATTAATAGTATTGTTATTATTATTATTTTTTTTTTGAGAATACGAGCTTCGGGAAAAAAAGCAACTATCCCATGCTAAAAATTTAATCATAAATGAAATAATGAAAGAATAAATGGTAAGGGAAACACAGCTACTGAGTGACTGAATGATTTATTTCTGCACCAGACACCGCCGTTTAATGAATGGAGAAATCAAGAAACAACATATAACTATAAAAGCCATTTTTCTTCATTAAAAAGAGAGAATCAATAATATCGTAAGTCTATTAACGAAGATAGGATCATTTAGAAAGGGTCGTTCCTATCTGAATGAACAAGGAACCCCTTTTATTTAAAAACAGCTAAAGCATTGGCAGGCTAAATCTTTCACTATGTCCTTTGTTATCATATTGATAACACAAGCAATTTGTTCTATGTTCTTACGATCATAGTGTTGAAGTAAATATATGATTAATATTGTGTAGCTTGATGTGAAGTCATGACGTCCTAGGTGATCAATTTTTATCTTGTACTTCTGATTTGAAATAGAAACCGTTGTGTCAGGATATAATTCGTACGGTCGCGTCGGACAGTTTAGTAGTGGAAGGGTTAACAAATATTATCAATATCTAAATTTCCTAATTTTGAGATAGCAAAGAAAAAATATTTCTCAATCAATAAAGTATATTATATATATATTTCATTCCGATATGAACACCAGACCATATGTTTTCGAGCCTAAAAATTTTTTTTTTCTGTTACAGAATTTTTGTGATTGATCTAAATGATGTCCTAAGCGATAATATCAAATGGCTAGCACAATAACTTTAACTGATATTTCGAAAGCAATTCTAATATCAAATGTGATACGTTAACAAAGCAAAATCTCGATAATATCAGAAAATCTCAATAAATACAACATTGAAGTAAATTAAGCTTTACTATACATAACTAATTTATACATGTAATAAATATAAAAACATCTATACTGTGTGAAAGTATTTAAAATACACCATGTTAAAAAAAATGAAGGCTGAGAGTTTTTGCATCCATTTAGGGAGCTTATTTAGCGAAGATCTTAACATTACTGCAGTTGAAGCATAATAAATAAGCAAGAATCAACAGTCCTTATATTTCGTCATCCTCTTATATAAACACCGTTCAAAGATGTAGGGGTTTTACAAAAAAAAATGCTTTCGTTTAAAAGTGATGTTAATCCAAATAAACTGAATCAAATAATGTATGATTTAAGACATAAATTATTCCACTTCGTGTTTTATTGAGCTCGCGAAGATACAGCAGCCTCACTTCAAGACAGAGCGTTAATAAGGAGTTGCTTCTCAATTAGAAATGAAGGCTTTACGCGAGATGATCAATGGGCGATTTTATCTCAAAAGAAAAGCCCGAGGACATTGCAATAAAACTTCCTCGCCTTATAGCGAATTTGGGAATTCTCCGCTTCCGTTGGCAATCGGGTAATTTCTCCCAGATGCCTCCTTAAAAGACTTTGGAATCATAATGTAAGACGATGACAAAATTGTTGAGGAATAAAATTCTTAAATGTTTTCCTGGAATGTATCCTTCTCAGAAAAATGATTAAAAGAGAATTCTGTTTCAATTCATCAGTATACATGATATCTCCTTAAAGACGAATTTTGAATTATTGTTCATTTTCCTGCGATAAAATGTTGCCCGGAAAGGTGGGATCGTTCTCCGAGAAAATAAAATAAATAAATAAATAAATGAGACCATCAACGTATAATTTTTAAGGGGGGGGGAAACCCTGCTTGCTTCTGTTTCTTTATTCTTCTTCATTTGGTATCCTACTTATACAACCACTGCTATGCCAGATCCTTTTTTTTTTCAGAGTGCAGATTCTCTGTTGATTGATACGAGTGGAAGTGGAAATGTCTGAATGGATCATTTTTAAATTTTCAAAATGTTCACGAGCAGAAAGTAAGAAAAAACAAAATCTAAAATTATTTGAAATGAATTGAAATTAAAATTTAAAAGGCAGGAATTATTTTTATTACATTCAAGTTCTAGAAAATACAAAAGCAAACTTATAGCATTTCAGATATTTTTTATTCTGTAGATTGTCTTATTTATAGATGAAATAGAGTGAAAATAGTGCAATTAAGTAAGTAAATTTAATGAAAGTAAAAATAATCTAAGTATGTATAAACTTCTAAATAAAAACCCTCTGCTCAACAGAAAATAAAAGTGAATAAAAATGAACTTTGAATGATTGCCGAATGTAAGTAACGTCAATTCATTGCACCATATTCCATGCATTGTTAAGTAAAATTTGCTGATTAAAGCAACATTTGGCCATTTTTTCTTCGTTATTGCACGAATTTCACAGTGTGCACATTTTTAAATAGCAGGTTTTCTTTGAAATGGTTACTTTCTCTGCATGCATGGAAGTGCCATTCTCGGGATAATATGAAATAAAAAAATTCTAATTTTATTTTAATATTATATATATATATATAAAGAGAGTCAGATCAGTTTGTGAACATGAGAAATCCAAAATGCTTCAAGGGAGAGAAATGAAATTTTTTTCGTATTTAATATATATATATATATATATATATATATATATATATTGTATCAAATTTGAATTCGATGACTACAAAACGCAAAAAACTAGGTAGATGAAATTTAGTACACAGATTTAACATCTTAAATATTGATTTTATTACATTTTAAACCATATGTATCAATCATTTAACCGTATATCTATCTGTACTTTCGCATGTATTAAACGCAATAATTTATAACCAATACCTTAAATCAATAGAATTACATACACTCTTTTGTGATTACAACAGTAGTTCCATGTGAAAATGATTCGCGTCCTTACCGAAAATCAGAAATTTTCTGTAAATGGAAAAATTATTAGAGAGTATGCGAAAAATAATTACTCAATTATAAAACTTATTCTCGTTTTATAAATTTAATATTTAAATATGCTAATCCCCTAAAGAAAATGAGAGGAGTACATTTCTCATAATAAATTTCTCCCGCTAGTTTACTCTGAATTTTAGACCTAAAACAAAGATTTTATGAAATTTACTTCGTATTTGAAGGGGATGTTTCCATTTTGCTGCTTAAATAATCTTAAATCTTGTTTATGCCCAGCAACATCATTTCAATTTACACTTTTGTTTTTACTGTTATATTTGCATAGACAATGAAAAAGAAAGAGAATTAAATCTGCCTTCATATTTGTAAGAATATTTTTTTAGTTGATACCATTCTAAGTGACAATCTATTTGATTTTTTTTAATATTTATCAATAGTTTGTTTGAAAAAGAAAAGCAAAATCCATATCAAAAAAGTATGAAAAACAAACGAAGCTCGAAATGTCTTTTTTCTTCGTCAGGAAAACAGCTTAAGCTTCTTCATGCTAACACATCAGGACAAAAATGTGGGAATTGTTTCTAATTTTACGGAGGTCAAGCAACAGGGAAGCTGGGAATAAGAATAACATCGAAAGATATTTCAGTAAATCGTGTCATTTACGCTTCTAGAATAACACTTCATTGTGCATGCATAAAAATACGTTACACATTTTTATGGGCAGAACATCAAAAAAAAAAAAAAAAAAATCCTACACTTGACGATATCAGAGTCTTACAACTGAAGCGAAAATTGTTAAGATGACAAAAAAAAAAATGAAGATTACCGATGCCCCATCTTAAAAAAAAAGCAGAGCAAATTCAAGTTGCAACTGTAAGAGATTACGATTACGATTTCAAACTCAAATGATTTATCGTGACGAAAAAAAGAAAATGACAAAAATCCGAAAAGTAAGAAATATCTCTTCTTTTTTTTATTTAAAATTTTTTTTCACGATTTTTCTTTGTTCTTTTTCATTCGCCAATTTTTTTTCCCCTTCTTGCGCTTGGTGTAGTGTGTATCGATCCACATCTCAGTGATCGTAACTTTTTTAGATTTATTCTTTTATTTTATTTTTGTTCTTTTTCGTCTTTACTTTTCTTAGCATGGCACTATTTTCCTTTTTCGTCTTTAGAAAAAAATATATAATAAAACAGTAAAAAAGAAACAAAAGGAATATTACGATTGGGATCCACGTAAGAAATTATTCCTGTCAAGTCAGAAGGGGTGGGGAAAGGGTGTGTGTGAAATATGAGTTCCTGTCCCACTGTAACGATGACATAAACAGACTAAAAAAAAAAAAAAAAAAAGGAGAATAAGAAGGGGGTGAGGGAGGCAGGAAGGAATTAAATGAAAAAAAAAAGTCTCAACCCCTTCATCTGATGGGTCGATAGCGTGATCATACTGAACGGTGCTTAATGGTTAATATCTTCACTACCCCATGCTAATAGACAACATTATATTTAACATCTAACCACCAAACGATATTAAAGCAAATGACTTCCCGACACGCGATTCTATTGTTTTATGATTAATTATTTAATTCTTTAAAACAGGAATAATTGTGCAGAAAGCTGTGTTTGATCGTGAGATGTGGCGATTTATAGTGTTTCAAATATTTTATGGGTGGGTCAGAAATTATCACCAAACTTTTTAGTATGGTTTTGTTATTCCATATTTTATTAATATTTTCTTTTATGCTTTAATAAAAAGAATTTGTAATCTTTTAACACGAATACCTTCATAAGCAAAGAGTTTGCTAAAGCTTATTCTTATAAAGCAACAGGTGATGTACCAGTAGACATTTCCCTATAGAGCATAATGTTCTATCAAAAATTTGGAATTTTTCAGTCTTTGTTTTATTAGAATATCCTTTGTTGCTTTGATTTCTTAATTTAAAAAAAAAATGGGTTCAGCCATAACTTTCCACTGTACGGTGTTGTCATATGGTGTATTAGTAGGACATTCTCACCTAGAATGTCTTGTATAAATAAGCTATGAGGGTACAAACTTTTAAGATTTATTTCTTTCCCGCTTCTAAGGCCAGCTCTTCGTTTTAAGGTTGAATTCATTGGCGATGCAATATTTTAAGGTTTTTATTATTCATAAAGTGTGTCGAAATCTTAAAGCTGGTATCGGTGCTGTAAAAGCAAAAAAAGCATTTCCTTCGCTTGAAGACTAATTCTGTTGCTAAATCGTTAAACATGAAGCATTCACCCATAACCTTGAAATCTTTCTTTCGGACAGTTCTCAAGGGTACATTTCATTGCTCTAACTTATTAAAGAGAAATCTAATATCCCTTTTGAAAAATGAAGTTTCAGTAAACGGGAAATAGAAACAAAAATATTTTTAATCTTTGAGAGGCATTAAAAATGTATTATGCATCCAATTTTCAAGATGGCATGCTATTGTCTCCTCACAGAAGAAATGAAGAATTCCTTCCTGCAAATATATTTTTATAAAACGATAAATGGAAATATGTCTACAATTTGATTGCCACCAGATATTTATCATTTGATCATTAATCTAAGAAATCACATTTATAAGGAAAGAAAATTCCTTACAGCCCATTGACTAAAAAATGTACCTTTCATTAAGAAAAAAATTGTACAAATTATTGAATCTTGAGCTTATTTCGTGATATGGCGCTTGTATACCATAAACTTTATTTGTTATTCTTGCAATTTGTACAAAATATAAATAACTGATAAAATACTGATTTTTTTCAATACAATTATTAACTAACGTCAGTTAAATGACAAAGTGGTTGTCATAATATGGCAGTCTCACCACGCTAAAATCGGTCATGAATGCACAAAAGTTAATTTCTTCGGGCCAAATGTCTCGTTACTAGTATTCTTTGCAAGAGGAAATATAAAGACTTCGCTGCCGTCCTCTTTATTACTGTTCAAAATGTCAACGTCTACCCTAGAAGATCATTCATGATCGAATGATGTATCTTAGTGCTAGCTTCGTAAAAAGGAGAAATATGTCTACCATTTTCATCATCAGATAACTATTCAAAATAATAATATATATGCCGAATTAATACTTATAATATATGAATAGGTGAGCTGATTACTGATATCTCTGTAATTAACCTTAAGAAGGAGGGGTATAGGAAAATATGTCAGGTATTTTTTTTTCTTTTTTAATATTAAATATGACAAAGGGACGAAGAAAATTGACCACATCCAGAGTGCCATTTGCAAATGCTAGATCCAAGGTGATAAATGCCGCAAAAGATTATATTATTCTCTGTGAACTCCTAGCAGTCACAATGTCCAAGCTCACGGGGTTTCACATTCTTTATAATTAAATTAGTCACACTAATTTTATCAAGAGACTTTTTTTAATCTGCGGTGTTAATGTAAGGCAAATATATTCAATTTAATATGCCCTTCCAGAATAAATTTCAGTAAAAATAATGAATCAAAGGTCATTTTTTTCTTTATTCGTTTCATACGTTCCTTTTTGCATAGCCTTATATTTATCGCGTTTTAAAGGACATCTGTTTAAAATAAATTGTTCATTTCCTTTTTGTTATACTTCTGCAGCAAGAAAAGTTACCATTTAACATACCAAAATATTTCTACTCAAAAATCTTTGGAGACATCCAAAAATATTGAATTAAACCAGATGCATCCTCTTTTGCTAAGACAGTTTATACAGGTTCTCTCAAGTGCATACGTTTACATGAGTGTGTATACATATAGTTTCCCTTTTTTCATCCCCATTTTCACAACCAACTTAAAATTTTCAATTTACTACGAACTCTTTCTCAAAATAAATATACACCGAGTCCCTTACTGCCTTCCATTCCCTTAAAAGTTTCTTCTCCAATCCGATTCGCCCTATTATCTTATATTCCTTTAAATCGTTTGCTCTTAAAAAAGGACAAACAAACCGACAAGAATTCCGGCAAAGCGAAATCATCATCTGAGACCGCAGTTCCATTTTCAATTTAGTGAGTGCATAAAACCGCATTACCAGAAACGGTAGCTCTTTTCCCTACATTCGCTAATTTGGAGGGCGTGTTTTCGAGAACCCGCAACTCCGACTCCAGATAATGCAAGAAAGGAGGAAAGAAATTTGTGCAGAAGAAAGCCCTCCCCGGGGAGCCATTCCCACATGCAGCGGGGGACTCGTTAAAGAATCGGGAATCCTGGCTCTAGCAGGACAGTTTCTTCTGCTTATGGGCTCCAGCAGTGATGAATGGAGCCGGTTAAAATGCGAGGCTCTTAAAGGAGCTCGAATTAAGCTCGCTGGTGATGTTTGCTAAACGTATTAGGGGTGATTGCTGTAATCGGGTTCCTATTATGCGTTTTTCTGCTAGCTGGCACAACAACCAAATGCCAGTAGTTGCTTTAATATATCGTCCAGAATTTAAAGTGCAGCAAATGTTCGCTATTAGAGGGTGGCAATTTTATTGAATTTTCGATGAAAATTGAGTTTTGATTTCTATTTTAATTTCAAATTAAAATTTGACAATACAACATTAGTTTAAGCATAATAACAGTGGAATATTAAAAAAAATTGGTAATAATGAACATTTTTAATGTGTTGCCATCGCATATTTATGAGAGCTGTCTTATACATTTTTAATTAGCTATCGATTCTAAAATTACATTTTATTATTTAAAATATTTTTTTCCTTTCTTTTTTCACGTGCAAGTTCACAATCTCATATTTCATCATATAAATTTATAATTGATAAAATTTTGAGATTAGCAACGGTAGATAATCTCAGTCACAGTTAATGATATTGTATCAAATATTCTTCGTGAACTTCCTAAAAACATCCTTGCCTCTTAAACTTGCCATATTAACAATCAATATGCAATTTTGAATTAAAATAAAATAATACAGTCAGAAATGGCACAATACTTACATATACGTAAAAATAGTAATAATAATTGAACACAAAAAATGACGAATTTAAATAATGACCAAAAATTACGATTCGTTCCACCCGTGTCTCACCTCATAGTGAAGTAGAATCGTCGAAAAGTAGTAGTCTCGGGATACTGAAACCAACAAGAGGGAATACATGATATTCTACAGATGAACTAATACTGAACCCATGATACATAAGTGAAGACTTTAATCATAATCCATCCCTGATTACAAGAATCCATTTTTTATGAAGAAAAAAAAAAGCATATATGTAGTAATCGGTGTAAATATATTAGAATCTGCTTTGAAACATCCAGGAATGAATATGATATTTATAGTTTATAATTGGATCTTTTTAATTGACAAGATTTTGCATTATTCTAATTTTATGGATAAAGTTTTTCATGATGTGTATATTACTTTTATTGCAACTTCTTACGCAAATTGATTTTTTTCCTTGTTATGCTTAGGTTGTTTGCTTTGTTTTGAATAAAATCATTTATCAGAATCATAATATTAATTTCTTCTTAATAGAAGAATAAGAAATTTCAAAGGAGTAAACATTTCATTGCAAAAAGCATGCAAGCATAAAAATAATAATTGTTATTGAAATGAATTAAGATACTAATACAAAAATAGATATTTCCATATCATTAATAAATGGCAAATCCGTTCTCTTACCTTCTGATAAAAGCATGAACTTTCTGCTTGATATCTTGTTTCCTTTCCTTATAATATGAAAAAATAAACTCAAAGTAAAAGAGCATTCAGATTTTGAACAGAAAGGAGCTTAATCCCAGTCATCTTCAGAAGTTGTAAAATGAAGTATCTTTAATATTACAGAGTTTGAGTCTTTGAAGAAAAATCTTTGTTTTATACAAAAGTAAGAAGAAATTTGTATAAAATGTTTATAAATTGCAAATTTCAGAAAAAATGTTAAACCGACTGTGCAGATATAAAATGTAATGCAATTTTCCTCACCAACTTGGCTTTCAGCCGCCTTTTGCATTTTCTCTAAAACAGGCAGCTAATTTCTTTCAACTAATCCTTGGAGAGTGTTTCTAAACCGAAAATAAAGAAAACAGCTTTTCATGTCTTTTCTTGCTAAACTGTTTTAAGTTTCCTCATAGCTTTATCTGCATTACTTCTTTTTTGGAAGGAGATTGTTTGAATAAAAGATTATAAAATGTATAGAATTTAATTTTTTAAGTTGTTAAAATCAGATTTAGAGATGCTTTACTTTTATACTAATATTTTATTTTCATTCGATTAGTAATTTTAACAAAATTATTTTACATCAGCATGCATTCTTAGATTTCTTGACGGAAAAACAATAAAAGTGACGTTTAGATTCCATTTCTCATTATTTAAGCAATACGAACCAAGTATTAAATTGTACAGCTATAATTTATATGAATTACAAGAAACGTTCGAAACATTAATTGTAGTAGAACATTTTTTATAGTCGATTTTCTTAAAAATCGACTAGTAAAAAATCGGCAAAAAATAAATCTATACTTATAATAAAGCTCAATGTGTGTGTGTGTGTGTGTCTGTGTGTGTGTTGGCGCTCTACAGACCAGACCATTCAACCTACAGCTACCAAATTTGGCACGTGTATACCTTGGAGGCCAAGAATGTGCACCTGGGGGTTATTTTTTAAAGTTTTTAATTAGAATTGTATTTATTTAAAAATTAAGCGAAATTTTGGCGTGTTTCTGCTATAACTTCCGAAAATATTACCGCACAAAAAAGATTTTTACATCATGTTAAAGATCAAAAATTTGTCTTTTAAATGCTACCAATGCTTTAACATGAAAATTAAATTTCTGTTTTTAATGAATTTTTAAATAAATATTTTAACTCTATTTTTCAACAATTTCTTTCGTACAAAATAAAAATAAACGTTTCGCATTCCTGGGAAAAAAATAGCTTTTTTCAAAGTGTTGCCATCACATTGATTAAAGCACCAATTAAAAATAAATTAAATCTTTTTGGAAATAAAATCTGCAAAAATATAATTTTCGGCACGTGTCTGTAGGAAATGAAACAAATATGAAATATTATTTTTTCTAAAAAATAAATTCAAGAAAAATTATTTTATAATCTTTAACACTCTCTATATTATTAATCCAATAAATGAGTTTTATTTTAAGGCAAATGTTGTTTAATATGAACAGGATATCCATTCAAATCAGGGCCACACAGCTAATTTGTAAACCTTTAGTAAGACAGAGATCTGTTGCGACATAAATCGTAAATATTTTATTTAAAAGTAGCAAACGATTATTTTAATAATTATAAATTTTATTTTGTAAATAGTTGTGAAATTCAGACTGGCAACAGTGATATTTTTGGAACTTTTAATTTGTTGTTTAAAAACGATGCTAGAATTTTGAATGAAAATAAGTTGATGTAAATTTGATAATATTATCTACAATGTAATAAGATTTAGTTTCATAATAAGTTTGTCTGCATTCTATTTTTGTTGACGCACGAACACAACAGATATACTAAAATGGTTTAAATAGAAAATGATTATATTTTACTTAATTCAATAAATGCTCTAATAAATAACGAATTTTTGATTTTACATAAAGCTTCTGCTGTGGAAATCACGAATAACAAAATGTTCTTGAAACACTAATATTTTAAATAAAAAGAGTTAATTTCCAATCTACTAAATCGATCACTTAAACTGACTGATTTATGAAAATTTGAATATTACTATTCAATAAAAAAAAGGATAATTTTAGATTTTCCATCGATCGTTTCAAAGAAAATACGCCAATCAGCGCGCAGGTTTCTCAAGATTAATTGGCCTAAGATTATGAAAATGTTGAGTTTTTCTAAATTTGTAACATTCAAAACTTTATAAATAAGTCTTAGTTGATTGTGGAAAATAGAAACATTCATTCATTTATTTAAAATTTGGCGTGCCTAGAATATTTCTCAGAATATGATACCTTACTGCATTAAATTTAGATTTCATAATTTTTGAAATATATTTATAATACGGAACAAAATATTATTATTGATTTCATTTCAATCCTTTTGAAAGCAAAACTAAAAACTGAATTTTATGCTAAATCTGAGAAATATTTGTTGAATTATTCTTTGAGATATTACATAAATTATCAAAAATATTTTGTAGTTCACATAAGTCTTAAATACCGAGATATTCTGTTTGCAATACTCATATTCAATAATAATAGTAATAAATAAATAGCAATAAAGATGATAAATAAGATAAAACGCTTGGTTTTATTAAAAAATATCTTTATATTAATTGCAATTTCATCATTTTCACTTTAAATTAAAGTTGACGTTTTACCGGAAATGACAACAAATTAGAAAAATATATAGAGTAAATTGAACGAAACGATCTAAACAAAAGTATAAGTTTGGTATGACTATCAAAATTTGAAGATTAAAAATGTTTTGTTTGAGAATCTATTAAGAGACCAGTTACTTAAAATATTTAATTGAAAATTGTAGCGAGCGATAATACTGGCTTACCGGCTGGTCGCCAAAGGCGGCTAGTAAATAAATAAAATAAATCTTTTTTTTTTCTTCTTATGAAAGCTAGACTCATATTTGAATTACACGACTGGAAGTTTGGGTTTTGAAAATTGACTCAAAATAATTTATAGTTACTCTGCATTAATCTTTACTTTTAATATTATCAAAGGTTTTTAACTCAATACAATTAATGCGATTGATTTTAAAGATAAAACCAGTAACTGAATTACATTCTATCATCCCCGAAGTTAATTTTGAATCGATTTAGAATGTCGGAATTAATTAATCTCTTCTATTAAAATGTCGAGTCCGGCTTTCATCGAATTATTGAATTTTTAAATTTTAATCTGCATTTAACTGAAAATAATAAGTAATTTAAAATACAAAAATGACTTATTTCCTTCTACAAATGAGCCACTTGATATATAATAAATGCAATGTTAGAAATGAGGCAAGTGAAAAGGGGAAAACGAATACAACATATAAAAGTGAAATATTGAACTTGCCCATAATTGTATCAATACAATTTATTACAAATGAAGAAAACAAAAGTTGCCAATAAAGATTCAACAGATGTGTGCAGTTAATATGATTTGGTAACTGACTAAAACGAGAACAAGATAAAGATCACAATGCTTCGGATGTGCGAAGACAGTACATCCATATAACAACTGTTCCGACGTTCATTTCATGACAAAATGCATTTTCGAATGTCCTGTCGTTATAAGAGATTACTATTTTCTATCTTGGTGAGTTTCTTTATACCAAAGAATTCTTCGCAGTCTTGATCCTTGACAATGCCAAATTTCAAGCAGTCATGGTCCATAACTGTTAGATCTGGACACGGAACAAATCAAAACAACTATTATATAGTTCTTAAAAAATAACAATTGTGGCCTGCAGGAAAACCTTCAGTTCTGCGATAGGAAGGGGTTGATTCATGTTCCACTCTCACCCAAATCGCTTGTCTTTGTAATCTTACTGAACCTTGAAACTTGTCTTGGAGATAGACCTTTGGAAAATGGTGATATCTTCATTAACAAACTGACGCTCCATTCATCAGTCCAGTATTTATTGAACCAGTTGAATTCATATAATAATGAAAACACTAATGTAGCCACATAAATAAACTTCTGACTTGGGACTCTACTTTTGTGCATCTTTATTCGTACTCCTTATTTAGGTGCACTACATGGGATACTGTTCATTTTAGGTTCCTGAGACTAACACTTTTTGACGATTGCTCTTTTCTAAGGGGATATGCGAAGAAAGAAGAACAATTATTACACTTCTTACTTCAGCACAGAAACTGAATTCCCCCTATTGCTAAATGTAAACATTTCCAATTTTCATTTTTCCTGACACCCCCACACCTACTTTAACAAAATGAATGCCTTTTGATGCATGCGCAAACGGGTTTTTGAATCCAGGAATGGACAGTAGAAGTCTAGTAGTTGTAGCCTAAGAAGGATTGATATTAACCCCTTCGCATATACTGATGAGCAGGTTTCAGTCTTCGAATTTTACAAGATTTTAAATTTTAAATTTACAATTCAATAAAAGTATAAAGTAATTTAAATTGAATAAATCAATTAAATACTCTTCGACATCTCAAAAGGCATATTATATTATTATGGGAATTAAAATAAAAATAATAAATGTACTAAATAGGATATTTCATCTAATTAGAACATTAAGCAAATTCGTAGGCCAAAGAATTAAGATATCCGGTTATTAGTCAAAGAAAGTTATTTTTCTGAATTCATCAATGATATTCTGTACTTTTTCCACGGTATTATATCGATTTATAGCAAAATGCCGAATTTAAAAGTAGCTGATCTATTCACGAAATACATATACACATGGACTTGATGCCCATTTAACATAGAACCATTCTATAAAATCATCTCTAATAAATAAAGCGTTGTCTTGCTTCTGTGATTTCGAATTCTTCAAAATTCCTCGTTTCATGCAAACAATTTCAATTACAATTTATCAAAATTACAATAAAACTTTTAGATAATCATTAAATTTAAGGAATGTGATACTTTTTCAATATGTACTATACAGTATAGATAAAATAAATGTGCCTTGCGTTTTAAGCATATTGAGAAAATTATTCATCATTGCGATATCAATACATTTTTATGATAATTGATTGATCATTAGAATATCGTTTAATTTTTTGTAGTTTATTTCATTTTATTATATAGAAAATAGTAACGATTTTATAATAAAAATACTCATTAAGACTTTATTACAAAACTTTGTTACTAAACATTATTACTAAAAGACTATATTATAAAAGTAATTTAAAGCAATTTGATTGAAAATAATTCTTCAGTAAACTTGCTTATGTTTGAATTAGAAGTGTTATGTTTATATATACTCGAGAAGAGTATAAAAAATATTCCTCACGTTTTAAGAATCTTGAGAAAATTATTCTTCATTGTGATATAATTATGATTATTGAATTATCATTATATATATTTAATTTTTTTTGTAGTACGTTTCATTTTATTATGTAGAAAATACTAACGCATTTTATTATAAAAGTAATACACATTCGTCTTTGGATTTAGTTAAAAATAATTCTTCAATAAAGTTTTTATCTTTGATTAATAAGTTTTATGTTTATATATACTCTTTGAGAGTTTAAAATTTATTCCTTACCTTATAGTAATCTTGAAAAATTGTACATTGGGAGATCATTATGATTATTGAATAATCTTTAGATATCTTTAATTTTTTATAGTGCATTTCATTTTATTATGTTGAAAATACTAACGAATTTTATTATAAAAGTAATATATATATATTCGTCTTTGGATTTAATTAAAAATAATTTTTTAATAAAGTTGTTTATCTTTGATTCAGAAATTTTGCGTCTCTATATGCTCGAGAAGAATTTTATTCATTCCAAAGATATTCACTTTCCCCGCCAGAATATTCTCGGTGGTTATTGAATGATCATTCGATATTATGATTATTGAATGATCATTCGATATATTTAAGATTTTTTGTAGTACATTTCATTTTATTATGTAGGAAATAATAACGAATTTTATTATGAAAGTAATATACATTCGCCTTTGGATTTAGTTAAAAATAATTCTTTAATAAAATTGTTTATCTTTGATTTAGAAGTCTTAGGTTCATATATGATCGAGAAGAATTTTATTCATTCCAAAGATATTCACTTTCCCCGCCAGAATATTTTCGGTGGCCTTTCCATTCACTTTTAGAGGCAGTTGCGGAACAAACAGAAAAACAGCTTCGTGCAAAACTCTGTTTATCTGCGCGGGAACTCATTTAATATTAATACAAAAGTTGTTTGCTCTAAAGCAAATGTTGATTCATGCATTTTGAAACGAGTTTGGATTCTCCTGCGGTGGAAAATGATATTCTTGCTCAATATCAGGGGGAATTATTCAGTTTGCAAAAGTCTTGGGAAAATTCTCTGCCGGCTGTGAAGTTTAAATATTTTTTTTTAAAGAACTGTTCTCGACATAGCAAGGAATTCTTAAACTTTAATATAATGTATTATTAAAATATAAGAACTTTGATTTTATAAAATTTTAAAAGCATTTCATCAATAATAAAGTTTTATTTTAATTCATCGAAATTAAGAATGTAGCTGATTGTGTATCCAGCATGTCCTATTTATATTCTCATCAAAACATACAAAAATAAATTTAAGAAGAAATTAAATTGATTATTCATGAAAATTTGATAGCCCCCATATAAAAATTATCAAAAAAATGTTATCAGGAACCTTAGAAACTGAAAATTACCTTTTTATCATAATTTTCTGAGATTTTAAAGAAAAATATGTATGTAAAGGAAACCAAGATAAAAGTGAGACTTTGATTCTAGTTGTGTTATTTCATGTGAGAAAGCATTAAAAAAAGATCCTATAGGTTTCTATGCTTCTTAGAAACAATATCATACAAAGAAAGTATTGGCAGTTTGGTCAAGTGTTAGCTTATCTTAATTTAATAAGTTTTTTTAAGATTAATGTTTGTTATTTATTTTTTCCATTAATTTAATTCATGTTGTAGCGAATGATTTAAATTACAGGATCTTTTCTTTTCATCTTGATTATCAAGTGCAATAATATTGATTATAAATGCTTAAAATCTTTAAATCACGTAATTAGTACCTACGAATCATTTTGACACTTTTATTTCATTCCGAAAGTTGAGATTAGAGATAGTAGGCTAGTTCCACTATGGAGAGCGAACTCTTCTTAGAAGTTCTTAATGACATAGCTGTTAACTTATCTCAGCTTCTGCTGGGTTGATCTCGACTCTTCTAGAGATTATGAATTGTCCATTTTCCTTTTAAAATGTCTGCACTTGTTTTTACAAAATTGAGAGTTGAGACACCTTACATCTAATATAATTTTCGCCCATCACTCCAAACTCTGTGCATTACAATTATTGCAATAATAGCAATGCCAAGCACGCAATTTGTGCAGATATGAAATCCAAAAGAAAACTCAAAAAAACCCATTGTGCAAATATACTTGTCCATTCACATTTGTTTCAAAAAATAACAATGGAATTTACCAATTTCATATTCTTTGTTTCAAATGGAATATTTCTACATAAATGAGATGCATACAGCTTGTATCAACCATATTCATATGTAAAAGATATTATCAATAAAATGATAAATGCTTCCTAAATTTATTTTTGAGAAATATGTTTAATAGATGAATTTTAACAACGAGTTTGTAAACGGGTCTGTAACAGTCCATAACCATGATCAGAATATTTTGAATTTTTTAAAATTTATTTCGAAGGAAAGTACAGAAAATGTAATGAAAGTATACCCAAATCATGTGGATTATTATGGTTTACCAGCAGCAAAGAAAAAAAAATCAAGAATTTGAATACATAATAAAATTATGTTTCTCTGATCACATTAAACTCACTTTGGCCAGTTCAAACGAAAAATAGATTTGTTTTTATTTTTATTGGGTATTGCGGGAGGCTGAATTGTTAACTCTGACGTCAGAATGGGAAATAAATGACGTCATAGCACTTATTCTCTATTATCATATGCAGCTCAATAAGATTCTAAGATCTTTTTTATTTTTTATTTTAACTATATCCTCGGGGAAAATATCCCTCCAATGCTAGCGATGTCATGCATATTAAATTACGTTGAAGATTTAAAGATATGATTTCTTTATGAAAGAAAATGCAATTTTTTGTGGTGCATATTTTTATGATTATATTCTACGGTATCTTGTGTTAAGGACCAAAATAGATTCAGGTAAAGGAAACATAGCAGAATTTACAATTGCTTTCATCATTTGAATTATTATAAATTTAAAATCTACTTTTTTATCATACTAAAAAGATAAACTAGACTTGCTCATATAGCAACAAAACTATGTGCTTTCTGTACTTCATCTTATAGTGCAGAATTTTACACTAAAGCACAGTGAGCAGTGCATAACACAATATAGTAATAAATAGTTCATAGTATAGCATTCAGAAAAAAATTTGATAATAATAATTAAAATCTGAAAATTCTTTCCATCTGATAGATCTAAAATATATGTCAATTCAGATCTTCTTACCAAGATCTCTTACAAATTTTCATATATATATATATATATATATATATATGTGCGTGTGTGTGTGTGTGTGTGGACTAATAATGAATGAGTATAGTATATTTCCCAAAAATGTGATGAAAAATTCAACATTTGTTGAAACGCACGCTATAATGTATATGTAGTTCATGCCGGCAGCTAATTGCATTTTTGACAGATTGCATTATACTCACAGCCAATAGAAATAATTTAGAAAATACTTTTTTGCTTTTAACGTGTTCTAAAATGTGATAATTTTTCAAAATTTAGGCTAAAAGTTTTGAACGATTAATATAGTTTAACTTTGTATACACTGCATTCATTTTTTAAAAATACATAATAAGACTTTGTTTTCCGCTTCATTTTCGTTTTGAAATAAAATGGATACTTTAAATTTATAGATAGAAACAATATTTAAATTGGACAAAGAGAAATACGATTATTTTATATTTTGTCAGTATATTTTAATCAATTAAGTAAATTCATTAGTTCTTATTCCAAATATATAATTAGATTTTGTTGGTACGAATTGCTTTTAGTCATGTTATGTGAGATCAGAAGGAGATTGTTTATTATTTGTAAATGAAGCTTAATTATTCCTTCTATAAAATCATCATATTTGCTCTACGGATCGAATTTTAAGACTCTCTAATGTATTATATATACAAAAAACGAATAAAATACAATCAGATATTTAATAATATACTTTAATCTTAATTATATGTATGTGGATATATAAATATGCATTTGACATATTAATGATGTGTCAAATGAATGTGACTGAATTATTTCACAATATAAGTTTAATAATAAATTTACAAATAAAATACAAATAGAACACTATAAATACTGTTAATGACTTTGTTCACAATTTGTTAAAGTTTCGTCCACAATATCCGTATTAGTAATACTAATATACCAAATCAGTTATTTTATGATTCTTTAAAAATTCTTAAGAAAATAAGAAATAATGCTTTATAGCTAAGTTGCAGATTGTTTGAGATATTGTTACATTTAAAAGTTTGGTGACAATTATTGCTTAAATGGCGTTAATCCTAAGATGAAAACGATTAATCTCATAATATTTACGAGAAATTGTATAATAAAAGGAATGGAATATTAATTCCTTAAGATTCTAATTAAAAAAATGTTAAAGGAAATAATAGTGAAATTTTTCGAGCCTGTTAAATAAAACGAAGAGAATAAAGCTGAAGGCATACAAAATCGTACTTTCCAGTTCTATTCTTTAAGCAAATACTGTGAAATATCTCAATTGGATTTTCTAATATTCTCAAACGCAAGTTAGACAGCAGTGACAGATTTAATGGCGCTGAGGGTAAATAGATTTCATCAGCACTGCATGCATACATTTTGTTTTGCTAATGAATGCTATATATAATATTTATATAATACGATGTGTAGAGGAAGAGAGGAGTAATGGAGTGAATGAATTCATCGGTTCTTAACCTCCGGATTTGCTCTTGGTAAAAGTAAACGACATTCAACATTCAGCAACATAATTAGCTTAGAAAGTGCAAAATAAATTATTCTGTAGCATGCTCAAATTTTTACAAGGAACTGTGTAATTCAATATTGATGAGGAATATAAAAAAATCAAAAAGGAAGATATGAAATTTTAGAATTGTTAAGGTCAATTTTAAGAAATTTTTCTTTTCGGAAGATTTACCAATGCTCTATTTACATAACTCCATAAATGAATATGAAGTAGGTTACTTTATCTACTCTTTTTAATGCACATATGCATAAATTTTGATTTCTAAATGTTTAAGACAGTAACATGGCTACATAATTCAAATTCGACATCAATACTCTTAGCTAAAAAATTCAGTAGATTTGGATTCATTAAAAAATTATGAAGAAACAAATGAGGATAAAGTGGCCTTTTTATAATGTTATTAATATAAATAGTGAAGCTTCGCTTCACTGAATTATAATTTTTTTTATTCTATTCACCATATTGTTTATATACAGAATATGATAGATGGCGCTAGTTCTGATCTGATGAGAAAATTTCAAAGAGAAATTAGTTCATTTGATATTCAATAAAATTCCACAAAATATTCTCAAATATATATATATATATATATAATGCAAATCAATATAAAAATATTTTGTATAAATATAATACAAAAAATGAATACATCAACTTTTTAATTCAAATAGTTATTTATCAAAAATTATTTCTGGCTTCATATAAGCACATTATAAATAGATTTAATTTTAAATGATTATTATAATGGATTTTTCAGCACATCTATAAAACATTTAAATAAATAACTCACCATGTCATAATGAATCTAATTTTTAGGTTCAAAGCATTCGAGTACTCACCTGAAAAAAAATTATTGCATTAATAAATTAAAATCCACATTACTTAAAAGCATAATTATTGAAAATATAAATATCGTGGATAAAACTTAATAATATAAAGTATCTCTTCAACTATATAAATATGAGGTTTGATCCACGGTACTTAAACTACTTCGTATAACTTTTTGCATAATCAAAAGCTATTTCTCTAACAATCAATACTGAAACAAATACTAGCAATCTCTACTTATATTAATTTTACCCTCTCCCCTCTTGCAGCCAAAGACTGCTCACTTGTTAAATTCTTCCAAAAGATTCAAAGAAATGTATTTGCCTTGAATCTCGTTTTTATATCAAATGAATTCGTTTCCGATACCATCTAAATCTTAGCTACATATTGAAATTGAATAGATAATTATGTATTCATTTTTCATATTGGAGATCTTGATTGAACAGAGAGGGTCTTTGACTTGAAACTCAATCCCGAAATTCGCAATGTGGAAGCAAACAGAATGCGTTGAATAATTTAGAATAAAATATTTTCTCGCTGTTGTGGTGGGGAAAACGGGAGAGTGGAGTCCTCGACATCTGGACATGGTTACTTGATCCTCCTAAAGAGAGTCTTCTCAATGTTTCAAAAAGGAACATTGACGAAACGACAACATGACATTTATGGTATGACTTTTCGTATCAAAGGTGAGTATTCCTTGCCAGTCGAAGAAATTTTCATATATATATCAGATTTTAAATGATTTTTTTAATTACTACATTTTAATTTCATATCTGCATTAATTCAAATAATTTCTATATTATACTTATTTAGGCTGGATCTGTATTGTAAGAAATGCAATAAAAGTAGAACTTCATTGAAAATCAGCAGTGTTTATAAAATGTTCAGTGCGTTATTTAAATACTTTTTCCCTAAACAAATATTTTTTTACGGTATTTAATCATACATTTCATTAAAAGCATATATTTTACTTAGGTATGCTAAGAAACCAGTAGTTTTTTACAAGTAATTTATAATTTAAATTGTAATTTCATGAATTACTTCATAAAGTAATATACATTTTGTGATATCCTATTTCAAATATTCATTTCCGATTCAGTATAAATATATTTGCTTATTCGTATAGCCTAAAACTACTTTATATCTGAGAATTAAACTATAACGATTATTCAAATCTTCAGTTAGCATACAAGTATATATACATATTGCTTTAAACACATTTGCATTATTTAAGCTTTAAATAGTAATAGGATAACATTTTCATTATTTTTCTCTTGTGTAATATGTTAGAAAATAATATATCTTTATACAAAATTTATATTTTGAAGATTAAATCTTCAACTATAAGAATATCTTGAAATGGATACTAGCCACTTAACCTGCGATTTTACTTAATTTCCTAATCATACAATATATCCTATTTGAGAAGTTTATTATTTTAATCTCTATATCTATTTAAAAGCATATGAAATATTATATTGTTTTTAAATGATTTTTGCATTTTAAAGTACTTAATATTTTTGCTTTATTGCAGATTTAAAATCAATCATTCAGTAATTCAATAATTTCAGTAATTATTCAGTAATGACTGCTGATTCTTCGCTGTATGTTTAGGGCTTAAAATAAATGGAAACATTAATTTAAAAAAAATGGGAATGGAATGTGAAAATTGGACGAATTGAATACCTAGGAAATCATTTATAAATGTATGAATCATCCAGATTTATAATTATAATTTGAAGAATTTAAATGATGTTTCAGATTCTGTAAAAAAATTGAACTGGCCATTTTTTTTTGTTGAAAAAATACATTTTCGAATATTTAAATATATTAATTATGGTAAAATGAATAATATTTAAAATTTGAATAAAAGGATATTGAGAAAAATTGCGTAAATACGAAGCCACACACTCTTATTGTAATTTTCGAATTTAAAACAGGACAATCCAACACAAAGATTTTTTTAAATGTAGCTTAAAATGATCCCTTAACATTTAAAAATCTATTAAATGGCAACTTAATCTAATTACTAATGAAATATTAATTCCCACAACTGTTTATTTCTATATCATTTTTAAAATAGCTTAAAAGCGGATAAACGGGCTCATGACATATTTTTATTATTTTAGTAAGTTGAGGTGAGGTGAAATTGTATCTATTATTTGTAACTTGCATCTGTAATATCTTGTTATTAGTCAACAAGTAAACAAACAGACATAGAGACAGAGGGATGGACATACGTTTATTTTCTGCAATTTGCGTGATATAAAATTTATTACTAACAGAATTTAATAATTGATGTAGTAAAGTCAGGTAACGATGACTAAACTCTACTATGGCATGGTACTTTGGATGAAAAGTTAAACAATGTATCTTTATTATTCATTCCTTTTTATTGTTATTAAACAATTCATACTATTGTTATTTCAAAATAAAGTTGAATAAAAAGTTTGAAAATAAGTGGATTGCTATGACAGATCCGATTCATGATATCTGTACATAGATGATTATATAGTAGGGGATGGTGAAATATCAGTTTCTGTATAACTAAAAGATGTAATACGACCCTCATTAAAACAATTTAGTTAACATAGCTCGGAACAAAGATTAGTAACGTTTATTAATTATTGACATTAAATTCAAAAGACCAAATTCTTAGAAAAAAATATATATAACTATTTATCACTATAATTCACCCAAACATTTTCAAGTGGAGTTGAGAAGCGGAATTTCCGAACAATCCTATTATCAACCGATAGTCTGCATAAGAAATTAGTTTAAAAGAAAGTTTTAGATTGAGAATTGTGCAAATCTGAGGAGATATAAATGGAAGAAGCTCTGTTTCAGCTCTGTGATTATTAAAAGTTAAAATCAAGTCAAATGTTGAACTTTATGTGTCAAAACTCAAATTATCTATATATCTGCGTACAGAGAAGCACGATCATTAGAAATCGCGATAAAATAAAACAGAGTTTAATTTTAATATGAGATTAATACGTTCGCTGCCATGATTGTTGCCTGTGATTCGGACAACTTCCTTATAAAAGGTTTACTTATTCGCTCTATTTTAATTGTAGGTCTAATTTTAATTGTAGAAGAAAATACATAATTAGATAGTATGTGTGAATTACAGGAGCAGTGTGAATTACCTAAATAGATATAAACTAACTGAGGAGTAACCAACTTAATAACAAACTGAGAAGTAACTAACTTAATATTATAAACTAAATATTTAGTAACTATGCGAAGAGATATAAGCTAAAAATAGGCTTGTTCTACTTACATTAAATTCTACATTGACTGAAAATTTTTACTGCCACGCAAATGTGAATGGCATAGTAAAAAATCTGTTAAATTTTCGATCCCTTCGGTCCGCAGGCAGCAATGATTAGAAGTTTAGTTTAGTTATATTAAAGTCCCATTGTAAAGCAGCACTAGGGCTATTTTGGGACGGACCTCGTAATTTTGAACCGACGAGGATGGACCTCGTAATTTGAACCGATTTCAGATGACGAAGGCGACACCTGAGCTGCACCCCCTCTCCAGACCCCACCACAACAGATAGAGGATGTTTGGCATGACGGATTTAACGCGCAACAGACCCCTTTACACGATGGTTCTTCGGTGGAATCGGGTCTCGAACCTGAAACCCTACGGTTTACAAGCCAATACCTTACTACCAGGTCATCGCGGCCAGCAATGATTAGAAATACTTAATAGAAGTGCTTCACCATACCACGAAGCTAAACACAAATCAAGCTGTATTGAACAAATATGGATGAACGCTCATCTGAGAAGAATCTAGTAGGGGGGGGGGAGAGATAACCTGGTGGTAATGTCTTGTCTTTGGAACCGGATTTTTTTTCTATTCCACCGAAGATCCATCGTGTAAGCGGGTCTGGTGTAAGCTAAATTCGCGGATACCAAACGTCCTCCCGCTGGTGGAGGGAAGGGGGTGAAGCTCGAAGAGGGTGGTTCCAGATCAGGTGCCGTCCTCATCATCTGACCATGGTTCAAAGCTACGAGATCCCTCCCAAAATAATCCTAGTATTGTTAACGGACGTTTATATAACTAAACCAAACTAAAGTTAGTTCATAATTTTTTTTTAATTGATGCAAAGGATTTGAGGGAAATTCAAAACTTAATGATTAAATAAGAGAAGTGACAAAACTTAGAAGACTAGGAACGATCCATTGACATTATATGACTTTGTATGAATCTGTGTGATAGTGGTAATAGAATTCTCTTTTTTTAGATGCGGAGTTTTATTGCACATAGTGCTGATTACCGGTGATAAAAATTGATTTTAGTTATCAAATGGAGTTGTCGTTGATTGCAGTACAGAATTGCAGAATTTCCGAATGATCTTGCTACCAGGCGATGGCGTGCGCGAGAAATGATTTTAAAGCTCCGAATTGATAATTGTGCGAATCTGGGGGCGAAATAAATGAGAGGTCTCGCTTTTATCTACAGCGTGTAAGAATCGCCGTTAAACTTTTGTCCTTCGGGTGTTTTAATTAATGAAAATAATGAGCTAAAATTCTAAATGGGTTGAAAGATTAAGGCGCAGAATTTTGTTACACTCGCATGGCATCATCATTACTGCCTTGGCACGGCAATTGTTCCAAAAGACACTTTTGTTCCGTAAAGCCTTTGTTCGAAATTTAATTTTGATGTTCATTTTTCACGAACTTTTGCGCTTAACTTAGAATCAAGTAATGAGGAACGGTGGCTATTTAGAAATAGTTTAGAAAAGGGGGTTTCTACGAGTTATAAATTAACTCAAAGTTTCCAAGGATGGAGACCTGGGGATTATCTGCGGCAAGGAATGAGTCAGGTGAATTGTTTGAAATATTACCTTTCCGGGGAATCTATTTGTTTCAATTATTTCCAAGTAATTAGGCGATTGCCATTAAACATATTTTCAATTTGCTTTGCTAACCAGTTTCTGTTGTTGCATCATTGGTTTGTGTGTGTGCGGCAATTGGCAATTTTTATTCTACAAATATTGCAGAACTTGCAATGGATGGTATAAACCTTCATCTGGGGAATCGTTAAGAAACTCATCTCGTGTTAGTTTCAGAGAAAGTATATTGAAGATGTTATAATATGATTCTGAATTTTTCCTCTTGCTATTCATTGAAACTAAGTGTTTTGAAATTCTGTTATGTTTATTGTATTTCCAATCAAAAGTATGCCAAATATTGGCAGAAATATTTATGATAGTTTAAATGAGATTATGGAACTTCATAACATATACAGAATGATGGAATTTTAAATACTTAATTTCATAAAGTTCATGAAGTTTTACATTAAGAAATTGATCACTGTGATATTTTGTACATTCTACTCTTTTCTTTTCCCTGCAATCTCAGTTTTTTCGTGTGTGTGTGAAGTGTATAGCTTTTATCTAAATATTAGTATGTATTAGTTGTGATAATGAACGTTTAGTACGTTACAACTAATATATATATATATATATTATTCTGCGAAAAGCTATCCCATCTACTGTTTTGTATAAATAAAAAGATACGAAGCAAAGGAAACAAAAATGGGGTTAAAATGTACTTGAAATTCAGCATTAGTAGGCAAAAACAACAGCAGCAAACAACAAAGGGTAAGATAGAAAACATTATTTGCATTCAGTGTAAGAAACAAGAGAGCTTACTCTGCGATCAATACTCAAATTTTAGAATTAATTCATTGCCTTCAATCTTTCAAAGTTCATTAAATTTTTCTTTAGGGAAAGGTATAACCATTCCGGATGTTGACTCCTAAATGAAAGAATGTCATAATTCTTGCATTTTTTAGAAATTCCGTTTTTATAGTTAAACCGCCAAATGATTGACATGTTTGTAGTAAATGTTCATCCACATTGATTTCGCATCCATTCAGCATTTATTAAGAGTCCATGTAAATATCGCTTCTTTATAATCAGACAAACTATGTGACGATTGCAAATTTACAAAAATAGTAAATACCGTCAAACCACCAAATGATCGACACGCTTGTTCCAAAAGTCGAACGCTCATTGACTTCGCTCCCAGTCAGCATTCCAGTTCATGTAAATCTCGCTTCTTTGCAATAAGACAAAGTATTATAAGCCAAATTTGCAACAATAGTGAGGAGAATTGAGCGCATATTGCGAAAAAGCATCGCTGACATATTTTGATCAAATTGGATAGACAACCATAATTTCGAGGAGAAGCATCATAGATTTAACTAATTCACATCGTTGTATTTTTAATATGATAAGGTTCAAGTAGTAACTGCAAATTGCACTTTGTTTCGTGCAAAAGTCTTTTCAAATTATCCACAAGCTAGATCGTCGGTACTAGAAATAACGGATTATAAATTTGTAGAATAGTAAATGCGTAATTAAATTAAAGCTTTTAAAAAATTTGATCAATTAAAAAATTTTTCAAAATATTAATTCAATTAAAAATGAATCAGAAATGTCAAGGCTTTCTTAAAAACTTCTAAACGCGCAAAACCTATTACTCCACCAGTTCAAAACTCATAAAAGTAGCTCCTTTGCGATATCAGTTTAATATACGTCAACATTTTAACTGTAGTTTTAATTATTTTTAATTGATTTTGAAATGAAATACTTTTTAGTGTTCTAAAGCACATCATTTAGACATACGTCCACTGCGACAATAAAAAAAATGTTTATTCTCATCGTTGTTATATAACATTTTAATATGGAATCTAATATTTATTTTTACAATCATATTAGACTTTAAATAATGTAAAGAATTATAAAAATGAATTTAAAATGATTCAAAACTCGATTAGTTGTGTGTTTTAGTAGGGAAAAAGTGATGTCTCAAAATTGAAATATTAATTAATATGATTAGAACATTTTATCAGAATAAACATTATTACAGTTTTGATAATGCACGTGGACATGTATTATTAAGTACATTGAATCGAACGATTATTGACTGATCATTAAAATATTTTTACTTCGTTCCATTTGAAAAAAATTATCTCCTACTGAAAAGATATGCAAATTTACAAGATAAGAATACATTGATGAAAACTAGTATTATTTCTTTTCTTACAAAACTTAACAACGTTTCCTTTCAGATTACTAATATAAAGTTGTATCAAACTATGGCGACGCACAGCTATAACTAGAGGTTTTGTAACATTAAAGATGGATTTAATCTCATTACGGCCAATCTCCTATTCAAAAATGAATAATTTTCCCATCCATTTTGCAAACTATTCCTTCCAATCATCACGCAAAAAAAGCAAATTTAAGAAAATTACCAGAAAATACTATTAAGACACTCCAACACGAGACAAAAATAAAAAAATCTTACTTAGTAATGGATTCTAAGAATGCTTCTTCGCTACGTTGGCAACAAAGAACGAATTAAAAAAAAAGACTTCAACTATTTTCACTTTTTTTGCTGTTGCCACCGAATCCGAACAGAATCCCGATGTCGCGAGTAACCATTAACGGTGTAATTAGTGCCACAGCTAAAACCGTAATGATAAAAAAGGACTGTGAAATAGAACAGCGAAACAAAAAGTAGTATATTCAGCTATTAAGGAATTGAAGTGAATTGCTGCTTTGTAAAAACCTGATAAAAAGATTCAACTGGTTTTGGTTTTACTGCTTTTCGATTAGATGATCGTCAATTGCTTTTATTGCACTTTTATTTTTTTTCCCAGCAATGGTAAAATGTGCGAAAGGGACGCTAGAAATAAGAACTCGGCTATTGTGCCGCTAATAGTGCCAGTAACTACTTATCGCCAATATCGAGTTAAGGAACTGCTCTTGTAAAAAATGCCATTTCTCTAATGAAAGCACTGCTTGTCGTTGGCCAAATTGGATTAGGCTTAAGTTGGAAAATGTCATGAAAGACACGACACGTTCACTCTTTTGTTAACACATGTCACATGATCCTTTTGCATATGCTATGTTTCGTGAATCTAATCAATTGCTTTATTCGATGGCAAATTGACGAAAGTCTAGATTATAACCTATTAGATATATCTACAGAAATATATATCCCAATCTTTGAGCATAATTTTGCATCTGTTGTAGATTCGGATTTTAATTACCAGTCAGCATTCGTCTTTTGGTTCTTTAATCCCCCTATAGATAATATTGCGTCTGTCATCTATTAAATTTTGATAAGCATAACGAATCAAATTATTGCAAATACGTAAAGACAAGAATATACAAAAACCGCTTTCGATGGAGGCAGACCCGAAAGATTGAGTCTTTAATGATTCAAAGAAACGATATAATTTCTTTGATTGAGATATGGGTTGAGGTGGTCTCGGCTTCGGAACTGGAATCTTCAGGTTCAAGACCTAATTCCACCAAAGAACCGTCGTGTAAGTGGGTCTAGTACCCGTTAAATCCGTCGGGGTCAAACGTCTTTCCGCTGGTGTGGTGTGAAAGTTTCGAGAGGAGGTACCAGTTCAGATGTCCTCTCGAATCATCTGACCGTGGTTCAAAATAAAGAGATCCGTCCTAAAACAATCCTAGTGTTGCTTTAAAAAAGGGGGCTTTAATATAACTATAATAAACGTTATCCACTGACTTAAATTTTTGCACCTACTCAAATGAAAGGGAACTATTCCAGAGTCATTCATGGCATCATGCGGCAGATCTGTTGCAAAACAATTCTAATTCTCAGAACAAATTTTATGTCCAATTTTAATCAACATGTAACACAATACACTCTGGCGTTAATAGGCAGAAGTCTTATCTGAAATTCATTTGACTTGAAATGAATGGCGTGTATGCACATTTCGAATATATATATAATGTTGCTCACCATGTAAAATATACTAAACTTTATTATATCGCCTACCTATTTTAAATAAATTCTTACGCACCAAAAATATTTAGTAGTTTTTGATATAAAAACAAATAATTGTTGGTGCCATTGTTTTTCTTTATTATTATTTCAACTTTAAGAAATCTATATTTCTTTATTAATCAAGTCTTTTACTGTAATAATTGAGACCAAAACTGTCCTCCCACTAGTGTAGTACGGGAATCTGAAAAGTGAGGGTCAAATGCATGTAGTGAGTGCATAGCGTCTGATAGCGGCCCAAAATGACGAACTACGCCCTATTTCTAAGGCTATTATAACCAAATGACGACGTTTACCCAAATAGTCCTAGTGTTCTATATTCTAGATTCTTCCTTCAATATTGGTATTTTGTCAACTTTAAATGGAAGGATTCCATGATATTTTTGATCTGGAAACTTTCATAATTCTGCATAGTATATACTTTGTAAACGAATAATTAGTATAACTTGCAAATTTTTTCTGATAATTACTTGTAAAATGACTTTTTAACGCACATTAATAACTTCCAATGTATATCTGGGAAGGCACAATATTTTTCTGTAGTTCTATTTTCATCCGAGTTTAAGATTATTCGATATATATATATATATATATATATTTTCATTCTTTCTTTGAAAGAAAATTGTCAAGCTTGCTCAGACAAATTTCCAACTCATCTATTTCCATTTCAGTGAATGCCGGTGTGTCCTCGAAATAGGGGACGCAAAAAGTGCAGATTTCTTATAAAAAATGTCAGTAAATATTTCTCAACACAAGTGATTTATTGAAACACAATATTTTAAATTGAATGCCTTAGAATTCTCATCCAATTTACTTCATTAAATGTCAGTGAATAATAAATTTTTTTTGTTAAAACTGTAAATGTGGAGGTTTTTTAAATCAACAAAGAGTAATCAAATATTGATATTATCATTAAACACCTTAATTTATAACACTTTATAATTATATGAGAATAAGATAATATTGAAGCACGTGCTATTAAGAAAAAAAGGAGCTGACATTTTAAAAGTAATACTAAAGGCAAGATTAAAAATAAATGCTACGTGCATTTTTTTTTAATTTTGAGGAAATTTGTAAAAATAAAAAATAAAAATAAAGAACGTTCTTAATCATTCATTCAAATGGTTAAGGTTTATTTTTGATATAGAAATAAAAAAAATATAGTTAAATGTTCTTCAGAAAGACTTAAAAATATTTTCTGAAGGTGATTTTTCATAAGTCATATATAAGTCATAAAACATTTCGAAAATATCGTCAACATTTTCATTGTGATTTGATTATTTTTAATCAAATTAATATACAAAAATTAAAAAAAAATGTTTAAATATATTTTAAAAATCTTTTGGTAACACATATGTTTGATTTTACTATATAAGAGTTTCAGTAAATTTTTAGTCTACAAAATGCCCTAATTATCAGTCAATAATTCATAGAAAAGCTAAACTAAGCTTTAATTAACTTTTTTTAATCTAGTGATTATGGTTTGGATTGTGCGATAGGATCCGATTATTATTTAACAAAAATGAAAGTCAAATATCATTGTCAAAAATTAAATAATATGATACCATTGGAAATTAAAAAAAGGACTCAATATAATCTTTTATACTAAGCTCTGATAGCATAGAAGAATTATTTTATTGCAAACTAAATCCACTTTCAGAAAATACTTTACTTGTCATCAAACAAATTTATTTAGCACTATTATAATTTTTCATATCAGTTTTCGAATTAATACAACTAATCTATTTCCCAGTTCTTAATATCTTCCTCTTTCTTTAAAGTGTTTTTTCACAAAGCATAACATTAAATTAAACAGTGAATATACTCTTTGACTACTTGTATTTCAAACTTTCATGGGAAACGAGACATTTCCCATGAACTATTTCATCTATTGATATTTTAACTGAAGTAAGTGCCTTACGAAGAAACAAACTTTAGATTCTATGTTCTTCGAGGTGCCTCTCCACATTTTCTCAATAAAGGACAAAAATTATGGATTAATGATTACGGCTAGAAACTATGGATTAATTCAATTCATATGAAATATCTTTACAGTTTCATAACAAGTAAACAGTCAAGTGAAATGAATATTAACCCTATGAGCCCTGAATTCGCGATATCGTCCCGTTCGACAGGGGCCTGACTCAGGCACTTTGGGGTGGTTAAATGAGTTTAAAGGATTGCTCGTAGAGAAATAGCTTTCACCCCTTAACCTAACTCTCGCCCCAAAGCGCCTGAGTCAGATCTCTGTCGGTCTCTCCCAACCGGTCATGTAACCAGAAATGTAAAACAAAGAGATCTCTAGAGACGCCGTGTGGATTTCGGCAACAACTGACGTGCGTAATCACAGTGTAAATGGAAAGAACGAAACCCACAATAATAAAAAATCTTGTCATCTGGATTAATGGTTTGTGCTGTCTTGTGTGGTGTTAATAAAAAAAAATGAGAAAAGTGAGCACTGGTCCGTCATTATTTTATCAAATAGACACTGCATTTTAAGCCAGACCAAGGGCTTAAAGGATTAAATCTTGGAAAGTAATTTGAATACAAGAAAACATTTCATACTTCCCATGTAAATAACATTCATTGTATATGTGTGTATAAATTTCTTTTCAAAAGCAACAATATTCGGGAAAAAAAATCTATAAATTAAAAGTAATCGTTGTTCATTAGAGATTGATCTACATTTCTTATTTACTTCTTTTGAGACGTTCTTGTTTCTGTATTATTCCAAACTTAACAATGCAGTTCCAATTTCGCAGCTCAATTTTACTTGCGCTTAAAGTGCATTCAAACAAAAGAATGAAAAAAATGGAACAGTTCGTTCGTCCTTGCATCAAATTACAACAGAATCCGAATTTTTCCGCCATTCCTGAACGCTCTCTTAAGAGAAATAGATTCTTTTCTTTTTGCATGGTAATAGTTAAGGCTCCAGTTTGAATTTCGAACATCGAAAGCTTCTTCTTTACAAAGTAGTCTAGAAAAAAATATCGGCGAAATAATATAGAAAATATCTTCAGAAAAAGGAAGCATCGAGAGGAGAATTCTTTTTTCGTCACACAGTATCGGCTGTTACAAGTTTCCTCATTTTATCTCTATTTCAAAAAAAAAAAAATCATACTTTCTATTCATTTTCCGGAAAAAGGCGTTCTCTCTCCATCTTTTCTGAGCAGAAAATAAATAATGAACAAAAATAAAATGAAAGAGTAGGAATAGAATGGAAAGTATCACAGCCATATACTAGGGCTTGTTCCGCCATTTTATAAATAACTAAAAAGGCAGCGTCTAAAACCGTGTTAGGATGTTTCTATTCTGCTCCATTTGAGAGAATTGAATTGACAGACTCCAGGGCTGTTTGAGTCACCTCATCTGATCCTTGTTTTAAATATCGACTGAATAAAGATCACGATATGAGCCAACACTTTGACTGAATGATCACCCACATTCGGGGACGGCAAAAGCGAGCATTCATGCTGACAGTAGAACACGCCTATGTTTGTCTAATAAGGCATTGTGATATAGGATTCACACCAATTTGATATTCCTTTCTCTACTATAATTCAGAAATAGCAAAAAAGTAATTATCTTATTAGATCGTGGTCTGAATCACAGGCTTATCATCTTAGTAAATATCTTGAATCATGGTAGCAAGCAAAATATCTATGCTGATAAGATAAGGTATGGGCTGTAATAAACTATCTGTAAATTTCATGATACTTAATCCATGATTGTAAATATCTTCCGAAACACTCTACAGAGCAGATTGTTGAACCTGGAATTACTAAATGTAAATCCGGGGCAATTATGTGCTCATCTACGTATAATCTTTTAAAACATTTAATTCAGTATTTAATAATTAATTTTATTTCGGTGACATGAGTCTTATTTCCGTACAATCGTTTGCAATTTTGCTTTTGTTAACATCCTTATTTCTATGTAATTATCAGGAAATATTATTACCACAAGATATTTCAGAATGTAGATTCGATTGTTTCTTCAATTATGATTTTGACTGTTTAGAACTCATTTTATTTGTTTGGACTACAAACTGAATTATTTATCAATACTAGTCATCTTATCTTACAAATTCTAGACATTTCGAATCTAAATAAAAGTGAGAACTTTCGCGATACGAAAATAAGTAAACCTCTTACTCGTCAATGTTTCTGACCTTCTATTGTACACAGGGGAAATAAAAAACAAAAACCTAAAAACAGAGACAAATCGGAAGGAAATAATATTTCATTTTTTGGTTATGGTATTAATAATGATATAAACATAATGCCCTTCAAAACACTGCTTCAGTAAAAGAAAATTTCGGTGAATGCAGGTGAAGTCACAGAATCCTGAAAAATTTATATTTCGTATTATCTAATGTACTAATCCAGTGTTTATGCCTTTTTTCATCTAACTGGAAAAGCATCCGAAAAGTAACTTGACGCAGCGTATTTGATATGTATGCAACTCGACTCACTAAAGATAATTACTGATTTGTTATACGACAAATTTTGACAACTATTACATTTTAAATAATAAATTAAATAGGAATAAGAAATAATTAGCACGGTGAAGAAAATTAACGCAACTGTATGTAAAATTTTCTTTTCACTCTGAATTTGGTGTAATTTATTTTTCTCAGACAGCATTCTCCCAAGTTTTGCAAAGAAATTAATGAAATCGTGGAATTTATCATTAGCGATGATAAAATATCAATTGGAAAAGATAATCCTGAATATTTTAAAGTATCCATAAGGATTCAGAAGGATGTTTTCTTAGTTCAAAGGAATACTTTGAGCGACAAATCATTTACCCTTTATTGGTGGATATTCTGAGTTGTCACTTAAAAGTAAAATACCTATATATAGTCATATAACATGACCTATTTCTCAATTTCGCAACTTCTATTTGTTGTGTATGGGATGTTGTTCAGACTGAACGGAAAAATATGGAATTAATTGACAATAAAGCTCTTCGTATTATAATTAATACGCACTATTTGCATCAAGCATTCGATTATCTACTCTGACTTGACTATATCAAGGAACTGAACTTAATATCATCGAACATTTCGTTGTATATACAGGGTGGTTATAATTAAACTTCCCCTATGAACTGCATCCTACAATGCAAACTGGCAAATGGATTACAACGAAATGTGATATATAGATTATACACAAAATGCGCTCACGGAATTTCGAAAAAAAAATAGTTACAAAATATCCACCAGAGGACATTTTTTTCCGGAAAAACGTTAAATTTAACACAATAAGCGACCAAACCAGATTATAGAAACAATATTAATATTTATTGACTAGTTTCTGATCACTTTGCATTGAGCCACATTAATAAAGGCAAGGAAAAAATTACAGTACGCTGTTTGAGGAGAAAAAAGAAAAAGTTCAGTTTGCAAAAACAAGAGCAGATTAGAGAGAAATTGCACAAGAAGTGCAGTTGTTCATGCCCAGGACGATGTAAGGAAAGGTACTCCATGTAACCACCCTTAATGACCTGCTATGTTGAAAGTCGATGGACAGTATGTTCAACTGCAGATAGTAACTTATTAGTTGTGATGCTTCAAATACGATCTTTAAATCATTCAACGTTGCGACACCTCCACGATACACCAGACTTTTTAAGTGGCCTCCGTAACCAAAAATCGCACGGATTTAGATCCGGCGAACGTGGACACCATGGATTACGAAAGAAATGACTAATAACACTTTCGTCTGTGAATGTTAGAGCAATAGCGCCTTCGAGGACTCATGGATATGTGGGGGCGCACCATACTGCATGAAAATGGTCGATATAAGGACCTGCATTTGCTGTAGTTGCAATAAAGAAAACATCTGCAGCATGTTATCGTACCACGTGCAATTATTTCTTCAAAGAAGAATGGCCCAAGGATGAATGCCGCCGTGAATCCACACCAGACAGTAAGCATTGGAGAATGTAGAAGAATTACAGTGGGCATTTTCCTTACTTAAATGCAGCAATTCTGTGTGTTGACTGTTCTATTTAGGTAGAAATGAGTCTCGTCGCTCCATAGAGTATTTCAAGGTCATGGCAGATCAACAGTCATTATGTTGGTAAAAACTGACTGCGAATGAGAGACATTGTGGCTTGTTCTCATCAGGTAGCTCTTGGGAATGGTGGATCTTGTATGGGAAGCAGTGCATCATGTTCCTGAGAATTCTTTGCACGGTTCTGTAAGAATATCCTGTCTGTCTAGAAACTGCACTTGCTCTACTGCTTCCAAGCTCTGGTGTTTATGTCTGCGAGGCACACCTGTCTTGACGGCATCAACAAGTATCGGTGTGACAGGTTTACGTCCTCTTCCAGGATATGGAGAGGTGTTCTGGCCTCTTCCAGGTTCAGTCCCTTATGTTCCTGTCATTTCAAATCTCCTTATCATGGCCGTATATAATTAGTAGATATTAGTCCAGGCCGTAGGTTCTTTACACCAAAAAATTAAAGAAACTGCAACAAAAGCATTCCCCTTGTTTTCGTAAAACAGATTCAATAACGCAAAGATACCGTTATCATTACAGCCGAAAATATCGACATAAAACGTAACAATGATTGCAAACGTAACATGTTTTGCATAAAGTTTCCTCTTCTTCGCAAGCGTGCAAATCTCGCCGTCAAAGGCGCCTCTGGTGGACATTTTGGAACTAAAATGTTTTTTTCTAAAATTTTATGAAGGTATTTCGTGTATAATTTATATACCAAATTTCGTTGCAATCCGTTCACCCGTTTGCGTTGTAGGATGCTGTTTATAGGGGAAGTTTAATTGTAACTACCTTGTAGATTTCATCATTTAAATGATATAAGGGACAACAATGAAGAATTACATGCACTAAATGATGATATAAGGGACATCAATGAAGAATTAAATGCATTAAATGATGATATAAGGGACATCAATGAAGAATTGAATGCATTAAATGACGATATAAGGGGCATTAATGAGGTATTAAATGTATTAAATGACAATATAAGGGACATTAATGAGGTATTAAATGCATTAAATGATGATATAAGGGAGATATTTATGTGGAAGCTGGAAACTTACAACATTCCTTTATTTTTTTCAACAAACAGTATTCTTATGCCAAGCGATTATCACATGCCTATTCATATCGTTACCTGAAAATATAACCATATTGTTTCTGATATAAAATTTATTGTGATTGTATGAGAAAAGTAATTGTTTTAATGAGGAAATAGGGATCAAGAAGCTTGAAGATAATTCATTTCATGAAATATTTATTTATCAACTTCTGCATAATAATTATGTTCTGATTAACAAAAGTCCTAACGCGAGCTTTCGTTGATATAAAGAGACGAAGACGAACTACGCCTAACTCATTGTGACGATATTCGATTACTAGAAATTCGATTCTAAACTCTCATCTTCTCGGTTAAACATGTAAGAAATATGCATATACATTGTATTTTTTAATCTGATAATTTGTAAAGCAATAAATTTTTCTCTCGGTCGAAGCGACTTTCCGTAGTAAATAAAGGTTGATTATATTATTAGAATAAATAAAAGAAAACTGATGAATGTTTTAAAACTTCTTGTTTTTATATAATATAAAGAAAGATGATGACATATTAGAAAAAGCGAAGCCATCAAATACATATTTTCTAATTAAAAATCTGAAAACTGGCAATTGACTATTCATGGAGCATTTGGTATAAAGGTCCATTAAATGCGAAAAAAAAAAAATGGAAAATCCGTATCAGGAGTAAGAACTGCAATTTCGTGAGAACCTATGGGATATCTTTACAGTAAATAGATTCAGATCTTTCTTTTATAATATACTTTCAAACTGCAGGTAAGCATTTTTTACTTTATACTTATGCAATCTCCGTTTTTTCTTTTCTTTTTTTATCATTTTTAGTGACTTTATTTGAAAAATTTTTCATTCATAAGCAAACATTTTGAAAATATGTCATAAATATATAATAAGTAGGTGAGAAAATAGCTTATATAAAATAGATATTTTCTCCGCAGGCAATTAAATTCCAGCGGATAACAAAATGTTATTATAAATAGGCAGATAGAATTGAAAAGCAATCTCTGCGTCCCCCCCCCCGAAAAAAACCTTGTATTGTATAAGAAAAAAAATTTCTTTTACGAAAGCACTATTTCAAGAAAAATTATCTTTGGAATTCTTTATGGAATATTTTTTGCGATATTTCTTTCTTTATATAATAAAAAAAAGTTTAAAAAAAATATTTATTAGTTTGTGGTTAGTTCATCGTGTTTTGCAATATTTTACTGTTAAAGATTTAAACTTAAAGAAGCTACATTTCTTTATTTGAAATTTAATAACTGAAAATTAAATATTCTCTTGATTTATTTCTTGTCTCTTCATTATATTTTAATTATTATGCTCGAGTTATAACAGATAATCCGTCTCAAAACCTGCTAGGGAAATAAGAAACGATAAAGAACAAGCCAGAATCAAATAAAAAACGACTGGCGATACTAATTCCATAAACTAACTTTCCCAATGTCAAAATTCTTGTAACATTTATATATATATATATTTGCAGAATTTCATTGTGTTTTTAAATGCTTGTTGCACTTGCTACATTTTTGTATATTGAAAAATTATTCTAACTGCTAAATTTTTAAGTATTTCAAATTTTACTTATTTTGGTTCAATTCAATATTTTTAGATTTCCTGTGATATTTTAAATTAAGTTAAACTAATTTTTTAATTAATTTATTCATTTCAGTGTACATTCTAATCTTCTTTTGGAGAACAATGGATGCTCTAAAACCAAAAGGTTGAATTGCATATTTTGGATTTGAATAAATGAACTATACGAACTTGTACAAATGAGAATAAATATAGAGAAATGACAAGGCAATAAAGGATGAAAACTCTTTTGATATTTTAAGCTCAAAAAGTGGGGTCATTTTCCGCTATAACTCCTGTTTAACTTGGCACACTTTGGAGGGTTTTTTGTGAATTTATATCAATTTGATGTCGATAATTCATTGTCTGGTTATTAAGTAAAATACAGAGATTTCTTATTATTCTCAGTTAACGACCTTTGTACTTGTAGCCCAGGAAATATGGAATCATATCTGCATTTCGGATATATGAGCAGTGTCAATGAAATTTTTCTAATAATGCCCTGAGCAAATCCTCCCTATCCAAAGCAAATCCTTTTTCTCAACATTCGAGGAGGTTTTATGCAATCTTTCGCCAATCGGGGCTTTAAATGAATAGCACTGAAAGGCAGTTACATCGCTTGATACTACCTCAAACTCATCCGATTGATGTTTCCAATCATTCTTTGTTATCTGATATAGTTTCTGGTATCCATTCTCTCAAATAATTTCGACATTAAATCTTCAACCAATTTAAATCTTCAAGTTAATTCAACCAAAAAAAAAGGAAGAAGAATAAACAAGTTTCTTTCTGTTTCAAGATATTAGATAGCAGACACTAAAGACCTGTCCGATTAAATCTCATTTTATCCATTCTTTTCCAGATTTTAAATAATATAATGTTAACCGTAACTGGAGACGGGAGTCAAAAGGAGTTAACACGTGTTGTTTGGTCATTTAATTCAATCATCTCCTCAGAACCTTCTAATTGTTCTTTCAGTAGTGTGTTGGTAAAAGTCTAAGTACGAACACGTGCATATAAACGAGTTATTCTTTTACAATGTTGTTATTTATGGAGACATCGACTCCATATCTCTGAAACTGCTTTCAATTTGAATAAAGCAAAAAGAATAAAGACATATTCTTCAAATAATATCTTAAATAATTGCATTCTTCTTTTTTGTTTGTTAAATTCTAATAGCTATTAAAATTAGTGTCATTCCGTAATATCTAACCGAAGCAAATAAAAAAAATTAGGGTTTTCTTAGGACATCTTTCTAACATGTAATATAACATTTAACATTTTCAATATTAATATTTTTGGCAACAACAGGGTTTTCAAAATGCCTTGTGTTTCCTGGTGCTGCCTTGTGTTCTGTTTACAAAAGACAAAAATGAGAAATAACAATGGTGTCATTTTGACATGATGTTTCTGACCGCGTGAGAAAATTCATATCTCCTATACGGGTTAAAGATTACATTTCTGTGTGCATTTTATAGTAAATTTTTCAGTCATTGAACTTCAGAATTATGTTTGAGAGCTCAATAAGGATATTCAGATGCAGTATGTGCGTCAGCCCAAACAAGAAGGAAAATTCTTCTGTGCGTTTTTTTAAATCTCTCATAAGTTGACTGTTAATCTAATGTTTATTTTTGAAGTATATTTGAATAGAGTCAATTGTTCACTGAGCAAGTCCTTAAAACCAATGTGGATCTGTAAGCAGATTGGGCTTGCAAATACTATGAGCCCTCAAATGAAGTGGCTCAATTCCATAAACACATAGGGTCCACTAACACAGCAAAACTGGACTTATCCTAAACGTCCGCCTGAGTCCCTATAACGTCTAGTTAAAAAAAGAATGTTCATATTTTGATTGTCCTAAAGCAGTATAAAACAGAAAGTCAGTGCAATAAATCAAATAAATAAAAGAGCTCTTTCTTGATTTACCGTACTTTGACGATAACAAATACAGAAATATACCTCAAGCATTTCAAGATCCTTGAAAAAATTTTGGTCGTCCTGTATATTTATTATATCTGAACGAATAATTTAGTGTTCCATAACAATTGATGTCATAGATCGCTGTTTTTGACTCATAAATTTCCTAAATCTTTTTTTTTTAATATTTTGTACGGAGACTCAAGCTGTAACTATTTCCTGGACCCACCTTCTAATAATGATAACTCTAATAATGGTAACTTGAATAATTACTCCAACGTCCGGGAAAAACTACAGAATACATTTTCTCACTCAACCAAGTAAACAAAATCCTCTTTTGGAGGCGCAGTTAGATTCGGCGACCGGAAAAATATCCATCTCTCATTCATGACGTCATCTAAAGAAAACGTCTAGCGGCAGGACCGGCTCTGTTAAATGACGCGCACCCATCACCAGCAGGAAATTGCGTCGAACGTCACTGACTTAAGGAGGTCCAAAACGGAAGTGATTATTTCGATAACCAGTCAAATAACCGAATATCTGGCGCGGAAAGAATGTACGAAGCTACTAATCTTCGCGCGTTGCCAGTTTGCAGAGAGTAATATGGAATACGAAATTGTTATTGATAACGCTTTTCAAGGAGAGGATGCCTTCTAGGAGCCATCTTTTTTAACGATGAATAAAAAATAATTTCAAAGAAAATGGGGATAATTTAGGAATATGTAAAGTGGGTTGAGCGAGTCATAAAATGCTCTTGTGGGATGACGTAGGGCGCCGTGAAAATTATTTTCCTCCCTTCTTTTTTGTAAACGGTGCTTAAGGCTGTAAAAAGGCTTATTCCATTTTGAGCGTTGCATTTATTATCCTTTGATATAAAATAGCCGGCCGTAATACATGTATTGTTCCGGTTAGAATGTATTGCTATGTGAGGTAGTTAGGTTGTTATAATAAAATATGTGCAATAATTTATATGCTGTCTAATATTAATAATGTTATATTAAATATATAAAAATAGTTAGTATAAACATGTCATGTATTTACTGATGCTATGATTGTCGAACTATAAACACAAATTTGAACAATGCTTTAAAAATATGAAAAAAAAGTCATTTCAAAATCGAATGAAGCAAAATTTTTATAATAGAGAACAATTTTAAATTTCTTTATTAACGACATAGACTTAACTTATTTTATTGCGTTTCTAACTTGCACTACGTTACTATCAAAGCTGTAACAAAATTTATATCCCATGATATATTTACTATTCTCACACGAAAGTAAATTATCCATTTATAAATAACTGAGATGCACAAGTGCGTAACACTTCAGAAATTTTTCTAATTTTGCTGTAAATCTTCAGAAAATAAATCGGAAGACATGAACATTATATTGCAGAGAATTAAGCGTAGTGCTTAAACGCGAATAGAAAGCATACTTTAGGCAATGATGCAGAAAAGGTTATAAGGGCAGAACGGCAGTGGTACAAAACATAGCATGGAAGAGAACGAGAAGAACAAACGGGCTTTCCTTATTACGGAATATGATCTCTTCAAACTGCATTGTTGTGTTTCAAATGTAAAGGACTTAAAAAAATAATAACTGGCAATTCTTGAAATAATAGTGTCAATTCTTCAATAAACATCTGTCAGTTAGTGAGCTTACAATCGTGCTTTCAGATCCTCCTCAAATTCTGCCAAACATCTTCAATGAGATCTAAAACAGGGGAAAACTGAGGCCAATCCATTTGAATGACATTTTCACTTTCTATAAGTTCTTGAGCAACACAAATTCTGTATGTGGTGTATTAGCGTCCATAAGCACAAAAATTTGGGTCTATGACAAGACAAATCAAACGCTCGTGGGGTAGGATAATTTCATCACAGAAACGATCTCCAATCGCTGAACTTCGGTTCGTTCTTCTATTTACGGTTTTGTTCCTCATGTAATCACACCAGGACTGTCACAATGGTCTCTTTCCCTAAATTTAGTGGAAAAACATGCCCTTAACTGTCTCCATATCAAAAGCCCCGATAATTGCTTGTGAGACTAAAATGGCTCTCAATGGTAAAAAAGATATGATTCCATTGAAGAGATGCCTAGTTTGATACATTATTGCAAACCTTGCTACTCTTGGCTTGCATTCATAATGTACAGCGTTCAGTGCATCAGGCAAATACGCCTGTCTTATACAATCGACTGTACAAAGGAAACTGGAACTCTTGACATCCAGTCGTCTTGAGGAAGTGTTGAGAAAGTCTAAATTGGTCTCTTTCCGCCAACTCAGCTTGTATTGGTCATCTGTTGCCGTTGTTTTCCTTGGCCATCCATCACCAAGTTTACTTACAACTGTAAATGTACTTTGGAAAGTTTCCCAAGTGCGTGAATCAACAATTTTTTCAATTCCAAACTCTTCGACAGCATTAATAAAATTACACTCGTTCTCCAGTTTACCAATAATTCTACCCTTTGTAAAAACGTCTTGATTTTCTGTAGCCATTTTTTAACGTAAGATTTAATTTTCATATGTAGTGAATATCTGGAATTGTGACTTCGATTTTTCTTTTTAAGTTATTCAGTTCTAAAATGCGATAACTTAATGTGTTTTGGGTGCCACCTCTCATGTGTAAAGTCAGATATCCATATTTGCATGTACATCACCTTTCTGCCAAGTTGGCGTTTAGTCGTTGTTCGTTTCGCAAACAGAACTTTTCTGCTATTTCATAGTTCTGTAATGATTACTTTACTTTGTAACTAAATCCAGGGTGCCAAAAACAATAAAAGTTAGTTGTATAAATGAGATAAAATAAAATAAACAAAAGAGAGGAACCGAAAGATTTGAAGAATTCCAATTTCTGAATTTCGCTATGCCAAAACATGAAAATTTTGTTAAACATTCATTACTTATATGTAACTTCTGAGCCCCGGATGTTACATAGACACTAGTTTTCTTCTTTTTTTTTAAACGGTATTCATTGCTTTAAAAATTCCATTCATGGATATACTTTTGATTTAATTTAATTTTTGTGATATAGATCAATTTAAAAATGAAATTGCAGTTATACGATGAGGTTGACAGTAATTCATTTCATTCCAATTTGCATTCGGTAACTAATAGAGATTTCCTCAAAGAAGGCAGTGCAAGTAAATGTTAAAATTTTTAAGCAATATTTTTGCTGTCTTGTTCTCTGCCTTTACAAACTATACGGGGGCATATGAATTTTAAAGAACAATAAAGAATTAAACTTTTTTGAATAGAGAAAATTAGATATTAAATCGGGAAAAATAGTTACATAATCTTTCCGTTTGAATAATAATGAACATCAACGATGTTCATATCTTGCAGAGAGCATTAAATGTTTTCTTGTTTTGATCCATAGGTATTATTTGAAATTATAAATAAAAAGAAAAAATAAATTTGCTTAATAATTAGAAGTATTTCATGTATAATATACTACTAATAATATACTGCATCATTAAAATCCTTTTGCAAATTTTGCACGAATTATTGCACTATAAAAGTGAGGATAAAGGAGCATCACATTATTCAGTTACCTATCAAAGTTTGATCATGTGTACTGCTAATGAATTGCAGCCTTGGAATAATTTGAGTTGTCCATTGATGCAATTTCCATAAATCATAATCACATTAATGATGGCAAATGTGCGCAGTGGTTTGGTTATGCGATTAGTGATTGCTATTCCACCTCACTTACATAGATCATGTGTCAGAGATTTGCATAGAATTGCGAATGCTTCAGGATGTGTAAATTAAAATAAAGTTGAGGCTTGTAGCAAAGAGTCTTCTGAATCAGAATAATCTATATCATTTTGAAGACGTAATCTTGGAAAGTTTAGGCAGGATAAAAATGATCCACTTTATAATATTTGTTTTTTTTTATCTTAACAAAATCAGTGCATAAAATATCCTGCAACTGCCATATGTGAAATTTTCACAGAACATTCGTCTAACGCAAGTTTACGTTACCAAAAATATCAATTTTGAAGCTATATTCATTTATTTGTTTCGAAAACAAACACAAATCTTTCTATTCACTGCGTATTAAACAAATATTAATAAAAAACTTCAAAAATTTCATTTCAAAAGCAAAAAAGAAAATAAAATCTGTCATATAATATATAATAATTTCAGTTTGAAAATTTCACCAATATTTAGTAGTTGGATTTTTTTACAGCCTTGCAATATGAAAACGGCCAAAACATATGAACGAAGGAAGAATTTGGCATTTAAAATATTCCAGTTATTTACGCATTTTACAACCGGAGAAGAAGCAAACGTTTTTGAAAAAATAGTAATAAATTTTATCCGTTCCAAAAGAACTTATTGCGGAATTGCAGTTTGGAACCAGTTAAAATATCTTTTCACTTATGGTGTATAAAGCATAAAAGCAACTAGATGAGAATCTAAGAGAGTAATATTATACAATTTCTTCTAAAGAGACGTCTATTTTGGGATTGTCGGTAATATTTTGGATAGTGTGAAGTCTATTTGTATATCAATTATTCGTTCGTTCTGAATAAAAACAAACATTCTGAATGATCATGAATAATATTAAAACGTGTCTCAGCACTTACATCATATATGCATACAAACCTATTTCTTCCACTATTTTATCTGAATTTTACATTTTTCCAAAAATGTCTTTAAAACAGACAAAAAAAAATACTGAGCGCACTATTTATTTATTTGTCGTATGCTGAAAGAAAGGTTCAACCCTAGACTCTATTCTAAAGCTCTTGTTCCTTTAAATACTTTTAACTTACTCTGAATGGGTCGTTCTTCATACTTTAAACGTATGGAAAGAAAATATGATAGAAAGAAAAAAATGGCAGTCCTTATTGTGAGAGTTGTCTGAGAGGAGGAAGAAGGCGCGAATATGTGAATCAAATGGTCCTCCAGTCTGTCAATTCGGTTCTCCCATATAACGCAAATGAAAAAAAATATCTCTTAACATGCTTTTCGGTGTTACTTTTTTCAGTTATTTGTGAATTTTCGAAGATATTTTCCTGTATAGTATCGGTTTTCCATACTATTCACTCCTTTTTTATTTCATTATTTATTATTTCATTTTTATTTCATTAAAATACGCGCATGGTAGGACCTATACAAAATGTAAGTTAAGGATCCCATAATATATTCATTAAATTTCAGTATTTACGCGTATTTTAAAAACGGGACTCTTTATCTCTCTTTAAAGGAACAGTGCCTGGGTACTTCATTTTGTCCAAATACAAAATGCAACCGGGCAAAATGTGCTAATTTTCAAAGAACGCTTACAGCTGTCAGGTTTATAGTTTCTTTAAATCAAAGTGCATCTAAGCATATGAAAGCGGAAACTATTACTTTTGGAACTTGAGGGATGATAAATCATTAGAACTTTGCTTTAATTTTTTTGTGTCTTTCATCAACTAATGATGTAGCAATTACTCTTCTCTTAGTTTTGCCTTTTTGATGTCAGCTCTGCTGAAAGATATGGAACATTAATAAGCATTCCGTTTCCAATATTCCAACACAAATGGATGGGGTTAGTAGACTGGAAAAGGAATGATAAAGTGAATTGCTGTCTAGTCGAAGTTTGTTTTCTTGTGGCGTGTTTTCAACTCAAAAGTTTTGAAGATTTCTTAAATAAATTCATTAAGTCCAAAGACTATGAGAATAAAAATCTAAAAATCACAGTTAAGAAACACAGAAATATTTAAAACCTTGATAAAATATCTAAAACTACGTTATAAAAAATATCATATTTATTCTATAAAATTGTATTCGTTATTTATTTGTTAATTAATATAAAATTCTGATTGATTGCGGCAAATAGTTAAAATAAATTTAGTTTTTTCTGAGAAATTTTACGATGCTTTTGTAATAATTTCTTTATACAATAGGACGTAAACAAAAACGATGATAGATTTAAATACTGAACTAACTACAACAAATATACAATAAAAAGTAACGCTTCAAAATAGACATAATGATGTAATCTTATATGAGTAAAGAAAACTGTTTTATTTTAAAAAGAAAAAAAAATGTTTTCTGAGGCAATACAGAATTAATAATTCAAATGAACAATGTACTTTCCGATTTCTGTAATAAAGCAAAGAGCTTAAAATGGCGTATACAAGAATACTATATTATTGATTAATTATCATATTTAACTGCAAAATACCTTCTACTTTTTAACGAAATTTCATTCCTTCAACTTTAAATACTGCTTATTCTATAATTATTATCTTCATTAATTAATTACATTTATTCAAAGTTCTAGGGTATACCATTGAATTTCTATTTCGAAATAGCCTGTTTAAATGCAAAGGGTTAATAATTATATTTTATATTCAGGTCCTTATTGTCTAGTAATATGTTTTGAATGTGCCATGAGGTATTTGTAAAATTACCGTTTAGCCTGAATTCTAGGAAGGTTAAAAGATACAATGAACAAATATTCATAGCTCCGTTAATTAGAGAAACATTTTAATTTTGATTTGATTGGGTGTTTATTGTGTAATTATGGATAATATATTATGATATTGTATTGCAAAACTATATAATTTCATTATAAATATATTTTTATTTATATTGAATTGCTATACGTAAAGCAGTTTTAAATATTCATATGTGTTTCGTCTATTTTGTATCCAGCCTAAGCTATCAAGTATGTAAAATATTACTATCCAAAAATATTTGCTAAGGGCAATGCAGGATAATTCTAAATTTATGGAATAAACTTGGAAGGGAGGTAGAATTTACGGATACGAATGATATTCATATCGGAAACCCATGTTGCAATTTATTTCTTTAGTCATAAACACACATATCTCAATTCAACTGAAACGAGATGATTTGCTTCTAACTCAGTCAATCTAATATATATGTTAGATGATTGATTGATTGATTGATTCAATATAACTCAATCAATCAATCTAATTTTTATGTTATTGCCCATTCTATTGAAAATTTAGTAAAAATGTGCACTAACATAGAGGTTTGATTGATTAATTGAACCAATCTAGATTAATCAATCTAACTCCTATGCTAGTGCACATCTTAATGAAATTTTCAATAGAAGTATATTTATTTAAAACAATCATTGATGGTACAGGAATGTATAGTTGCAAGTATTTCAAATCACCGATGAAAAGATATACAATGTATTTAATGTTGGTGTCGTTGATAAACGTAATATTTACAAAAAAAATGTTCAGAATTGTATCCTCAATCAATGATGCCTGCTTGACCTTTCCCATGCACCCATACATTCCTATTAAAATATATGTTTGCTTTAATAAATGGATCCAATTTTGAAAATTTCATTGAAAAGTCTTCACTGGTATTGAAGTTAGAAGCTAAAAATCTTGTTTCAGTTTAATTGAGACATCCTGTTTTAATGATTTAGTAAATGGATTCCGACTTGCCTTCCTATTTCGCATTCTTCTTCCTCACTGTCCTTGCAAGTTTTTACCATGAATTTAAAATCACCCTGTATTTATTCTTCAATCTCATGACATCAAAATACATACTTTTGTATTAAATACGATATTCTATCTTCTTTACGTACTTCAAATCCATGTAAATATTACTTGCGCCATTTTGTATGTACGCGGGAAATAACTCCACACACAGAAGCAAAATAAATAAATAAATAAAACAGTCATATTGTGAGCTTTATTCGCGAGAGATATAGCTGAAAGAAGGCAATGCGAATATGTGTCTGAAATGGCATTCGAGCCTGTCAATTTGATTCGCCTACATGGGATAGAAAAGGAGCATTTTTAACATGGTTTTACATTCTGCCATTTTAGTTATTCAAAAAATGGTAGCGATGCTGTTTGAAAGGCAGCTGTATAATTCTTCATTCTATTCCCACTTTTAACAATTTTATTGTATATTTTAGGATTAAAAAATATAAAAAAATGGCTCCTTTTTTGAAAAAAAAAATTAACGAAACGACGAGATTTGAAATAATGAAAGAGAAAAAACGTAACAAGCAATATTGTAACTGCAATGCTAAACGAAAAATCTCCTGTGTTCTTCCTTTCTTAGAAAATACCACCTTTGCTATTTTGCCTCTGTTTTTCTTTGCTAGTTCTATAGAGAAAAGATTTCTACTATTCTGAATTCAAACCAAACCTTAACTATTACCAGATAGCAAGAAAAAAAATTATCTTTCTTCAGAAAACGATCTCGAATTTCGCAAAAATCCGGATCCGGATACAATTCGATGCTCAAGAGAACGAGCCGTTACGGTTGCAGTTTCCTTACGTTCTTTTATTTGAATAGTTTTTAAGCAGAAGTAAAATTAAACAAGGAGACTGGAACTGTTTTGTTAAGTTCTGAAGTATATACATTGAAATAGTCGAATGAGGCTTGAAATATTTTATAAAAGCGAATGTAGAATGAAAGAATGCTGCTAAATGCCTTGTCATTTATGTTTGTTGAAGTTTTGATTATCTAAATTTTTTTGTGAAATACAATTGTTCTAATTTATAAAAAAAAGTTTCTTTATTTTTTTTTTATCATGTGTGAGCATTATATTATTTTGGTTTGAGATTTTTGAAACCTCAAAATACACGAGCAGACAATTGGCGATTTACTACTTTTGAAGCACCGATTTTTTGCTTTTAGGATTATTAGAAAATGTTAAAGAAGGTTGTCAAATTTGGACACTATTCGTCAAAGAAATGTTATAACATGGCGCGAATGTCCACCATGTGCCTGATTCTCCTGTGTAGCCAATAAAGGACATGGGTCGTAATAAGTAATCACCTGAAGAAACACAAAGAAGAAAATGAAAGTCAACACAAACAGCTAGAGGAGGTATCGAAAGATGTGTGTATATATACGTATATATATATAAACGAAAGATTTTGAGATGAAAATAAGCAATAGTTTTTCTAAATATCAGCGGATGCGTAATCTGATAGTCACGTGATTGTTTAAAACCAGTTTAACCTACTTAAAGACTTAAATTAATTAAGAAACAATTACTTAAAAATAATAAAGTTCTCATATGATAGTTTGAAATTTGCGATAGCAGATTTTACAACCAAATGCAAGAATGTGTCTGAAAGTATATTTTACTTATTTCGTATTAAGGTTGGATTTTTATTATCGAAATATCAGACGATGAATGAAGATATGAGTTTCAATCGTCTGTTCACTTATGCCAGGTGCTCCAAAAATGACTGATGGGTTTTGAAAACCAATAATATTAATAAAGACGGAATGAGACAGAAATGCATCTCTTGCTGCCTTCTTTTGGGAAACAAGCAATTTTATCCCAACAAATCCAAATTTAGTTAACATTGTCAGCGACCGGTAACGCTGCAAAATAAGAAAACTAAAAGCCGGTACGGAATTTTGCAATGACTGCAGCAAAACGCAACGAAAATGTTTTCAATACAACCCTAACTAAGTCTGAGGCAAAAATGGCGAATAGATTGCGAAATCAAGTATTATTTCATGTACACATCTTGCAAATCGCTTGCGGTGCATCACCTATCGGTGTCAATGTTTACTAAATTTACAACATTTTGGTATAAAATTTCCTGATTTCCCAAGCGTAATGCCTCATACAATATATTTCTATCTCACTTTCTTTCTTTTTTTAATTATTGGTTTTTTTAAATCCGTCAGTCATTTTGGGGCATCATGTATAATAGCGCGTAGAGTTAGGCATATCTATTCTGTGTGATGTCCCGACCTAGCCAGAGGCCATACGGGAGGCTTATTCTACCCAGCACGAAGGAACAAACGACACTTGTTGACATTGGACTCTTGCAAACAATAAAGTACCCTCTAGAGAAAACGCATATTGGTAAAAAAAAAAAAAAAAAAAAAAAAGAGAGAGAGAGAGAAACATTACATTTTACATTTCATATTAAGTTGTGAAGAATCAAAAATGCGTAAAATACATTAAATGATTGTTATTTTTTTTTACATTAACAGAGAGATAAAAACAAAATATTTGACAAAATGTCCCTAATAGAAGATTAAATGACTTGAATTTTTATGAATTCTTCGACTGCAAGGGACATCTAATTTCTTGGCAATCTGATTCTGTGTTCTCGCCATAGTGCTCAGGCTTTGATCACGTGATTTATGGATCCTCCTTCGTCGCCACACTGACAAGTAGAACTTTTGCCAAAGAAACGACTCCGATGCACAGAAAATACACCGTGGCCAGTGTGTACTTGGCTAAGATAAAAAAAAGCCCTCCATTCGGTTAACAGAAACGTTTTTAAAATTTTAAAAATATTGACAGGTTGTTCGCCTATTGACGGAATTATTTCATCTCTCCTGACAATCCTTAATTATTAGTTTCTACTCTCATTTCTGAGTTGAATTTTGGGTTCATAGAAAGATGTTTCAAAATTTTATTAGATATGGCTTCATATTTGATTTCTACATAAAAAAGAAAGGCGCACTTTTATGCTGTCACAGCAGAATATAATGGCCAAAGGCAAACTGATAATTTCCATTTGTTAGCCAATTTTTTGATAAGAATGTCCTGAAGTCATCAAGTGATTCTTTAAAACCAAAATGATTGATTTGATTTTCCTGAGAGTTGGAGGTATGAATCAATTCCATTTAATGAACTGTATTTCCTTCCAGATGACCTTTTTGATGGTTTTCAAGACTCTATACTAGAGAAATGGATGATTACTTCTTTAGAAAGAAATTATCCCCATCCATATTATTGGATGTGAAAATCAATTTCCGGTTTATAAGGTTGATCATCAATAATTTTTAAAAGCTCGGCAAAAAATATATGTATATGTATACAGAATGCCTTCGACCATTATAAGGTCGTTTTTTACATTTCGCTAAGTATTGAATTTTTGAGAAAAAAATGACTTTTAAAATTTCTTACTTTCATATAATTACAAAAATTTTATCATGAAAGTCATTTTCTCTTCGGCCTTATAAACAAAATTAAATTTATAATAAATAAGTGGGAACAATTTTTTTTTTGAAAAAAAAATACATCGATGAGTAGCTTTTCAAAATATTCGTGCCGAGAATCTAAACAATTGTCATCAAACGTTATCAAAAATTTCATTATAATCTACATCCGAGGCCAGGTAACCGTGTTGAGGTTTAGGCATTCAGATATTTATCTATGTAACAATATCCCAACAAAAAATACAAAACAATATTTTCAGCTTTTGCTATTTTAATAATTGTATGATTACGGAGTGTCAGTTGCTAATAATAATATCCACGTAAATCTAAATGTGAATGTTTCACCTCGAGTCCAAATATTCTTAAATAGATCTCGAGTTCAAATATTTTCATTATTATATCATTATATGAGTGTATAAGATAAATGTGAAATCTGAGCTGTTGCTTGAATCTATCTAGTTAACCTTCATTTGTTCCTTTCAAAATAATTTCATTCCAGCAACAAAATCTTGTTAAAATTTGAAATAAGTCTATACTGAACAAATGAGTATGAAAGGTAACAAAACATTTTCCAGAACATATATACATTTTTCTTCACATCATTTTGATAATGCTTTGTCTATCACAATTTGCTTGAAGAATAATGAGTTTAGAAATTTGAACAAAATAAATATAATAAGTTTGAACTGCAACAAATTCTTTCATTTCTAATACACTTTTATTAAAATATATATACTATTTCTAGCATAAATAACCTTCCAAAATTCTGATGAAATAATATATTTTGTCTCGTATATCCATTACATACATGGAAAAGAGTACACAAATAGCTGCATTATACATAGATAGATATTGATATTGTGGAACTCTATCTATATATCATTTGCTTGCTGTATACGAGTGTGATTATATTCCTATATGTCACCAAAACATACATCATGTGATTTGTGGTTGAAAAAATAAGATATCTCTCTTATACCACCAAACTATAGAAAGCACTGAAACGAAATATAAATATATTTCCAGAAATCTTCTCTTTCTAACTGCCATTTTTATTCAAATTTAATGAAACGCAGGACTGGATGAAATAAAGGTATCAAATAAAAGTAACTGAAAACAGCATATTTTGAAAATGTTTCATTTTTTTCTTTTTTACTTCTTACATCGTTACTCAAAAAGTCAGAATCTGTAATTTTATCTAGTTTACGTTTGATCGCTTTTCATAGCCAAAGAATTTCTCAAAATATCAATGCAGAGACAGGATGCCCTTTTTTTCGGGATCCTGTCACTCTCGCTTATTAAAGTTTTTCGCATATGTTTTTATTTCCCTTGGAAACTAGAAAAATAAGAAATAAAAGCTTTTTTTTCCACCGATGCTCGGAATTTTTCGCAAATTTACATAGTTGGAAACTTTTTTGTTTGAAAATGAGGAGGAAAAAAAATTGATCGACTTTGGAAACAAGCACACTTTTTTCGGAATACTTCCATGGGTGGCATCATTATTACCTGGTCCGCTTATTGCTTTCCTGCTTTTTTGTGTGTGTTTATATCTTGTTCCAAAAATAAAATCTAGTTGGATAGCAAGTGAAGTTATTAGGAGGGATGTGCAGTATCAAAATATTCATGCTTATTTTCTCCCCTTTTTCATGTTTGAGTTAACTAACTTCCTGTACTCAAACAGTTGGTTCAATGGATATTGCACTTTGCTTTAATTGAATCTGTTATGTTAGCAAATATATATATAATAATATATTTCATTATGATTAAAATAATTCATATCTGTAATGTGAATTTGAATGTAACGGACGAAAAATGATGATTCGTGTATGCGAAAGCTTGATCTTAAAAGAAATGATACGCTAAAAAGATTGCTTTTTTTGTAAAATTGTACTTTTTCGGAGAAAATATTTCGGTATGAATCACGTATTGATTTCATATGAATATTTTTCAATTTTACCAACATATGAACTGGTCATTTAAATAAAAAATATCCTGAATGCAATTAATTTATTCGAATTGATTAACAAATTATTTTATTGTTGCTATTGAATGTGAGCCGAAAGTATTTGTATGAAAGTCGTATTCGAACGTATTCGCAGATATAAATAGGGTAAATTTAAAAATAAGTGAATTAAAGAAGTTTAATAAAAAATAATACATTTTTTGCAAATTATAAATCATTCCTTTAATACAAAAAACTAATCCCTCCATTTATATCATATTCAGTTTTCGGGGTTTGAATCTGTTGTTAATACCTAGAAACAATTAGGAGTTTTACACAGAAAATTTACAAAAAAAAAAAAAAAAAAAAAAAAAAACTTTTTTTAAAAAAAAAACCGTCTTTTTTTTGTTGTTTCTGATTACATTTTAAGAAATATAGCGTAATTTTATAGTCTTGTCTCTTCAGTTGGGACTTATAGCGTGCATGATGGTTATAAGATTATGACTAAAACATAAGAGATAATGTAGGAAAAAAAGATATTTTTATGTAAATTTGCCTCCTAATGTGTATAATTTGGCTATGAAAAAATATATTTATGATAAATATTTAGATGGCACATTTTTCTCAATGATTGTGATTGTGAATTTAATTATTCGTATGGCGTTGATTGCGTTTGGAACTCCAAAGCAACTTGCATCCTTTATTTTCGAATATGAAAGACAGCAGATATCTATTTGTAAATCAAATAGTCTCGTTAATTGAGATTGTTTTCTTATATTTAGAAAATTCTGCAGTGCATTGATGAAAACTTCGCATTGTATTGTTTATGCCTATCTTATTTAGGACTCATTCAGTTTACAATTTTTAACTGGTAAAGTATATACTTATTTTCATTGTAAGTAACACAAAAATTAAATAAAATATTTTTTTCAGTACTTTTATGATATCAAAAATTATCCTCCTCAAGTTTAGTGGCAAAATGCTGATGTTTTAAAATACCTAAATTGAACATTCCCAATGCTTCTTGCGCAATTGTGGAACGCTTATCAAAAGACAAAAAATTCTGTTTATATTGTGAGATATTTTTGTAGTACCTATCCCGTATGTGTACATCTAAAATGGAAAAAAAAATCTCTGACATAGTTTAATATATTGCCTTTTTTACCAATATTTATAAAACTATGAAGCAATGTTTTGTATAAAGCTTTTCCATTTTTTCTTTTGTTACGACTGCTTTATGCTTTTCATCATTTATTCTACGCCTGTAAAGAAAAAAGTCATTTTTTTTGGAAAGTAATGAGCAGAAAATGTGGATATTTAAAAATGCGGATAATACTAGAAACATTTTAATAGGTTGTATTGTAATGAAAATACCTAGGGAAAAACTCTGCGTTCCTATTCTAGAAGGTATTAATTCCTTTATTTTGACCTATATTTTTATCTTTTTCTCTGCTACCTGAAAAAGATATTTTCAGTGATACGAATTCGAAGTTGAAGCAGAACTAATACCAAAGAAAAGAAGAAAAGAAGCTATTTGCTATTTTTCATAAAAGAACGAGAGCAGATACTGGAGAAGTCTGGATTCAGCTCCAGTTTGATACAAGAACGATAAGCAGTTCCAATTTTTTCTTTGATCTATTATTTGAATGCACTTTAAGCGGAAATAAAACTGAGCAATGATACTGAACTTGATTGTTAAGTTCTGAATATCTATTAAGATAGTAGAGGAACAAGAATTGTCTTGGGGGAAATAATGTGATGCAGGTCAAAAATTCAGGCCAGTATCTAATAAAAGAGGATTATGTATTATTTTATTCTTTTGAAAAGATAATAAAATGCTATGACGCGGTAAAAATTAATTGGGTGGAAAATACGACGCATCTTCTGGTATTCATATCGTTTGGCGAAATCTAAAGTTCATCAGCTAAGAGTACTTGTAGACGTAAAAGACGCCTTATTAATTTGATTTAACCAAAGTTTCTACCAGTAGTAATGTATCCTTAATTTTTACCATTGAGTATGTAAACTTCCGTTGCAAAAATACACAGTTGCCTTAAATTTAAACAAATTCTGAATTTCTGCTGAAACCTGAGGCCGCGGTGGCCTGGTGGTAGAGTCTGGGCTTCGGAGCTGGGCGGATTCAGGTTGGAGACCCGATTCCTTACACAAAGAGCCGTCGTATGAGCTCAGGTGTCATCCGTCATCTGACCGCGGTTCAAAATTACGCGGTACATCCCAAAATAGCCCTACTGTTGCTTTAAAATAGGATGTTAATAACAAAACTTACTGAACCCTGGAGATCCAACGATAGTGGTGAATCCATTAACAGTCTCTTTAATGATGTTAGTCTTTGTAAATAATCGAAGCATGAACTTGAAGTATATAGTTTAGTTGTAGTTCCCTAATATCTGTATCATTCAGGCCATTCAGATTTTCTGATTTAGAAATGATAGACAAGCATTTATATGCATTTCGTTTCACTCGATCAAATTAGATGAAATATCAAATAATTTCTTCTGTACATAAAGATATATTAAATTTTATGGTATTAGTGAACAACACTGATTGGATAAAATAATTTTTTATTAAAAATAAATCAAAATTTAAAATGGATATTCATTATATTTATAAGAAGGTAATTTCATCAAGAAAAAATGAAATTTAATTTAGTGATGTATTTAATAATCAGAAATTTTGACAAAATACATCTTCTTAAAAATAAATTAATCGCTCATTTGTGAAACTATTTAAAGTGTGCAGATATCAACATAATAAAAATATATGATTCATCTATTTAACTAACCTTTCCTTCTCCTTCAATATAACTATATATATAATTATATTGAATTCAAAGCTTTTAGTATAACTATATTGCAAGCTCGACTTACAGATTTCAAATTGAAATGACAGATTTTTTTTAACAGTTACCAATTAAATTCATTTGATATCGAGGCATAATCAGGCCAATGGCAAGAATTATCATTATTTGTGACGATTAAATACTGATGGAGCTGTCATTGGAAACGCAGCTTTAGCTTTTTTATGATTTTCATCAGCTTATGAAGGCAGCCGTTCATTTTCCAGAAGATATGTCTTTCAGCTGTCAGCTCTGAAGAAAGAAATGGGACATTCATAAGCATTTTGTTCCTGGTAATATTTCATTAACAGATGAGATCAGTAGACCTGAAAGCAGAATGATGAAGATAACTTTCATCATCTCTGTAATGTAAATATCTTTCGATGTTTTGGTTTTGCACTTATTAAGTTCTTATTCTTCATGAACTCATGAATTTAAAATATAAACACAAGGCTCGAAGTTAGAAATCAAAATCAATATATTTTTTTGTATTGATTATATTATATCAAAATCAATATATTTGGGGGGGGAATTCAATGTATTTTTAATACATATAATTTATAAATTTGGAAATTTGTTTTAATTAAGCTTTAAAATTCTCATTAATTATAAATTCATCAAAATTTAGTATGAAAATGTATAACACAATATACGATACGTTGCATTATACATGAATATTGTATCTTGGTTGTAAATATTTTGTACTACTGCATCTCCAGCAAAAATTTACATACATTATGCCATGTTATTTGTCATATATATATACATATACACATGAATAATCCCGAAAATATTAGAAAACCGAAAATAACATTTAGAAATCTTCATATCATTTCTGTTATTTAATTGGCTACTTCTTCTATAAATTAAATCAAATATTTAATCAAATAAAATACAAATGTTAATAAAAAAAATTCAAAATAACATAATTTTAAGAAAAACACATATTTTCTCCTGTTTTTAATTTCCATATTATTTTATAAATTATTGGCCCAAAAAAGGAATATGTCAAATTATTTTGTTTTCGTGTCATTGCCCTACATACTCAAAAATCTTTCTGAAGAAAGCAGCACTGAAACGCTTGTTTTTTCACACATTCTATCCTCACTTATTAGAATTAATTTTTATATTTTTGTTAGATTCATTTTAAAGAAGAGATAAACCTTATTAAAACAATATAAAAGTGTATCGTAAATTTGCAATGTTGATGACTTTTATACAAAAAAAGTGTTGTTGTGGAAAATAGAATAATAATCATCGACACCGACATAAATTAACTTTTTCTTCTTTTCCCAGAATTCTTCATCAGATGACAAAATTATTTTTAAAGTAACTAAACTAATGCTTTCCTCTTTTTTCTAAATGTTGTATTTTGATTAGAAATAAATTTGAGTGTTGATTATTATGAAGTGTAGTGAAAAACTTTTTCCACCCCGTTTTTCATGCTGATTTTCATAATCGAGTTTGAATTAAGTTTCAACATCCCTGTAATAAGAATCTGCTGTTTTTTCAGAAATGAAGCGATGCGAAACGCTACAAAAAATACATCAGAACAATTTTCGTTGTTTCAGTTACTATAAAAAGTGAAAAAAATGACATATTTTAGAGAAATAATGCTTGAATATTTTTTCATAACTGTTTCATTAATATACATTTTCAAGAGTTCATCAAATTTTTATGTGAAAAATCTGATTAAAAAAAGAAATAATTATATTCTATAATTTTTTTACACTTTATTAAAGAACACTTTCATTTTTGCTATTTTCACATTCAATGCATTTCTTACCGTTTGAACAAGTTATCGGTTGTATATGGCATATTGATTTTAGAAAGGGTGGAATGACACAAGGATACTATCTTCGTACCTTTCAACCACTATAAAGCATGCACACATTTTCTTTGTATTAGACACTAAGGGTTTGAATCAATAGTAAACTACATAGGTCATCATCTAATTATCCCTATCAGCCATTTTGTCGCCAAAGACGATGCATTCATCACACACACACAAAAAGTAGTGTATTTCTTCAGGGTAACTTATTTCTATAATTTATCATTGCCAAGTTAAGACCATATTAATTATTTATTAATGGAAGTGCTTATCAAATTGTTCGCAAAGAAAATTACTATTCTATAACGGCATTGAATTATTTTCTACCATCAATGAATTCTTTACTGTTTTCTGAATTCAAGTATGTAGTACTTGTACCTTGAAATACATTGAAACTATCTCAACCGGTCACGTAATATATACCCTAAGCGGGGAAAATAACTCTAAAAACAGAAACTGGGCCAGTCTTTATCGGGAGCTGTTTCGTGAAAGACGCCAGGAAAGAGAAAATAAACGGAAATATACGACTCAAATAGCTTTCGAGTCAGTCATTGCGTTTTTCAACATGAGGTAGAAAAGAAACACCTTAACATGGTTTCCGAAGCTACCTTTTTACCAATTTATAAAATGGCGCAGCAATGTTCTTGTATACAACGGTACTGCTTTCCATTCTGTTTCTTCTTACTTATTCATTCTTCCCTGCTTATTTTTCATCTCGAGAAGATAGAAAGTACACCGAATTTCGGGAAAATGAGCAAAATAGATGGAATTTTTGAAATAAAGATAAAATGAGAAAACCTCTAACAGGCGATGCTGTAACTAAAATGCCCGAAAAAATTTCACCTCTATGCTTCCTTTTTAGAAGGAACCTCTTCCTTTTCTTGCCATTTTTCTCTTCTGCTCTATGAAGAAAAGGTCTTCTCTATTCTGAATTCAAACTAGAGCCTTAACTATTACCAAACTAAAAAAAAAGGGCTATTTTTTTCAAAGAATGATCACCGAATACCGGAAACTCGGGGTTCTGTTTCAATTTGATGCACGGGAAAGCTATCTGTTCCACTTTCTTTCCTTCCAACTTTTGTTTGAATGCAACTTAATCGGAAATAAAACTGAAACTGTACATTGAAGTTCTAAAGAAGATGTATCGCGTGGGTGGCCTGACCCAAAAAGCTTCATAAGAAACAAATATATTCAACATCAGTATCCAATAATAGTTTGTAGTTATTGTAATTTCGTATTTACATTTCATAGGAGCATAATATGAACTGAAACAAAAAGTATTTTGTGAAAACAAAAGAATTTTTTTAGAATGAATCCATGCTTTAACATGAAAACATGCATTAGCATGCTACCAATAAAGAAATTCATTTTGAATGAATTTGACTATGAAGCATACGGCTAAGTACTCATAAAAACAACTACTGCACGGATGAAAATTGTTTTCACCTACATTTTAAATTTATTCCATACTTAAGCATCCATCAGCAAAAGTTTAAAATGCTTTTCCACTCGTCGAAGCCTTACATCTTAACACAACTGACGATCCGGCTGTTAATCTTTATTGTCCATTAGAATCAATTTCCCGTCGATAGCATCAATGTATGCTCACATGTATATATGACATCTTCTCTATAACTTAGAGCACTGGCAGGTCATTGTGAAATTCAGAGAGATTTCAGACAAACTCATCATTCCACATCCATTATAATTCAAAAATCTTCAATCAATAATCAGAAAATGAAATTCCTTGTTTTCAATGTATTAACCGAATCACTCTGTATGCTCACTCTTCATAAAGGTTTAGAATAAATCTGTATAGAAAACCATTGTTGTCTAATCCAGTAAACGCTATGTCTTGTCCCATGCAAGTGGACACTTCAGTGTAATGTTGGATAACAGGGACACATCGAGTCGTCTTCTATAAACTCCTAAGCATTTCTGAAGATATTTTTGTACTGCGGTTGGAAGCAGATGTTCTCATTCTGGCTGAAGCAATAAGTTTTCAAAATAGATTGGGAAAAGTAATGAATTACCGAGTGTATTACTCCCGAGTGTATTGCATTAATAATTTGAGCTGAAGCAGATAAATTCGTTACTGAATTTGTTCCAAGAATCTTTGAACCATATTGCAAAATGCATTAATCTTTTGGTGGCAATAACTTGTGTCAAAACCCATTTGTAAACACATATTTGCCCACCGTCTAAACGAATCAGATAAACACCTACTCTGAGACATTGTCTACAGTACATCCGTTGAAAAAATTGGAGACCAAGAAGCATTCACAAGAGTTATTCACAAATTATAAAATCAACATATTTGCAATTATTTTATTCTGGTTTCTATAAGAATACAGATTTCTTTAAAAAATAAATGGTAGATCTATATCTATTATTTAGTTTATTAATATTAGTCACTTTTTTCAATTAATGCATTATTTGTTTATTTAAGCTTGTCTTGAATTATAGCTGAACGTGAAGATACACATATTTTTTAAAGTCCTTTGGAGACTAATGTATACAAAACTTCCTATATTATATTTTAAAGAATTTAAATTGGTCTTAACTATCTATAAAACAAAAGATTAAAGGTATTTTAAATGAGTAGATATAAATATGAACTTTAAATTAGATAAAGAAAAATAATTTCTGTAAACCCTTTTCAATTTTTTGGTAACATTTTTTTTTCTCGGTACATAACGAATGTTATCAAGGTCTAGTTATAAATTCTTGCGATATATGATACTTTTAAAATGAAATTATTTTTAAAAGCATAATTCCATCTTACAATCTATTACTTTTTTTACCAGAGTACTTTTTCATAATATCTGTAAAAAATGTACAAGGCAACAAACTAAAAATGCTTTAAAAATTCTAAAAAATGTAAAATTTGACTACTTGTTGGTCAAGTTTACAAATACAAAATATCATAGCGAGTTAATTACATTTTTCTGCCACAAAAATTCAATTACGAAAACGAAATACTTATAAAATACTAAGCATTAAATCTAATAAGGTATAATTAATATCAATTCTACTTAATTAGATTTGCAATATTAATACAGAGAATATTTTTTTTTCAATAAAGACAGCTATTTTATGTATTTAAAAACCTTTGAAGTTTATATTATATATCATTTACACAAATCTCAATCTTGCATATCATGACATTATTATTTATCATGGATGGATATTCTGAAATTCCTATTTTGCATATAAGGTTCTAAAATATACTCAGAAAAAACCCTTTTATGGCAAAATTTTTCTAACAGTCATCTGAATTTAGCTATTATTTAAAGTTCTACTAAATCCAATTTAGGTTCAAAATAAAATGCACATAATAATAAAATGTAAATAAAATAAATAACATACTTTAAAAAAAAGATCCAATCTTTCTTTTAAATTACCGCCATATTGCTTGACAAAATATCATAATCTCACATTTTAATTTATTTATGTTTTATTGTTTTTCATATCAAAAGATTTTCTCGAAATATTAGAGCTGAGTATATGGAATTCAACTTAATATAATTCTCGTTTTTTAAAGATATGCATTTTATTTACATTTTGATTTCCCTTTGCTTCTTAACAATGAAAAAAAATAGGAAGAAACTTTTCTCTAACAACTCAGGGAATTTTTTTTGCAATTCTGCATATTTTAGGCTTTTTTCTTGCAATAATAAACGAGAAAATAAAAATTTTGATTTCGACGTTAGAGTATTATTTTCATCTTTAACTGGAATTTTGATATGGAGAAATGATTGTTGTATGAACGCCATATTATTTTCTTATCATACTGAGAGTTATACCTTATTGCAAATATAAATTGGAATTCGATTATTTGATGCATTTCTTGAAAGTATATATATATAGTTAGTTTAATTTTTTTCTCCGTTTTCTGTTTATTTCTATTTATCTGCTACACCCACGGAACTGAAAATGTGTTGTTTTTTTATTTAGTATAATCCATTCACAACATCAATAAATAATAAAAAATATACCTTGCGTCTTATTAACATATTTATCAGTTTAATTGAAGCACAAAATTAACATATAAGAAGTATTGATACTTATAGTTTTAAAATAAATGACCTCTCTTCATATACATATTTAAAATGTTTAATTGAGAATATATATAATTATGAAAGTTTCTTCAATTTTTGAGTAAAGGAAATAATAAAAACAAATCAGGTTTTGTACGAAGTACATAGAGCATGTTTGCTTTGACAGTCACATATAGATAGAAAGCACTTCACTTCTCATTTTTTAGGTTTTGTTATTCTATTCTCTTCTCGCAGAGAGCTTTTCAATGCTGTTCATTTAGCATATGATAAATTAAAGTTGGAAAGAACCTTAAGATAATTTCATTTAATGTATTTAGTTTTGTTCAAGTATCTCATAAAAATGCTTTAAACAAACATAAACAGGTTTTATGGAGAATGAATGAACATTAACAAGAATGAATGGACAAACATTAACAAGAATACACATATGAATTGAAGTTTTTTCTTTGAATATCAGAAGAATAGAGATAGATGTCAGATGTTAATTTGATAACATTCAAGGAACTCAAAAAAAACTCAATATGCATTTTTTTTACAAATTAAAATTGAATTTTGCTTTTCCATAGAAAAAACAAGTAACAGATATTAAATTGGATTAAATTGTTGAACCCAAACTTGCATCCAGAAAACTACCCAAAACTTGCATCCAGAAAAATCGTATAAGGGGTGGAGAAATGAAGCTTGAAATGTTCTTTCATCTTTTACATAAAAAAAAACTATTAAACTTGGAGGATAAATTGAAATTAAAAAATTGTAATTGTTAAAAATACCTACAAAATGAGTTTCAAAATTTATGATAGCTAAAGTATATTTAGAGTAAATTTTAAAAAATCACATACATTTTATGCAAATCGATAGATTTTAAATATTATTTTTAAAATCTGACCAAAAGATTTGATCCCGACTTAAGAACGCTTAATGAAAAGGATGATATGGTAAAAAAAATTATAAATTAAATTATTAATAAATTTATTTCTCTGAAAAACTCAGATTTGTCGAAAATAACCATACGGGTGGAAAAATGCTTATAATTATTTATTCACCTTTTCGAAATCGCGGGCAAAAAAAAAACAAACTATTCTTAAAGTGTGATAAAGGTTTATTGTTTCAAAATTGAGAAAAGGGAATTAAAAAAAAAACCCTTACTTCATGGCGCCTGATAACGGCAGTGTTTCAAGAGCATTTTGGCAATCAGAAAATGAATTTAGATGTAAAAATTAAAATAAAATTAACAGGTATTATTAACAAATGAGCATTTTTTCAACTTCTGTGGATTATATATATATATATATATATATATATATATATATATATATATATATTAAATCGATTAAGTGTATCAATAGATATTTTCTGGTAAAGAACTTAAATTGATAAAATAAATAGAACGAAAAAAACCCATTACAAATCATTATTAAAAACGAATCTTGTAGGCAAATGTGATTCGATATTTACATAAAGGAACGTTTACAAGATTAACATTATAAATGAATTAACAATAATTAAAAAAATATCCGATTCATAGATTTATTTTCTAGAAAATAACATTTATAATAACAAAATATTAGCAAACGAATTTACATATTTTAATCAAATAATACATGAAGGCAATTACGAAAGTTACAAATTCCGAGTCAAAGAATATTTTCTATTTTAAATTCTTAATACATTGCTATAATTAATTCAAATGATAGGTTTACAATTTTTAAATAATTAAGTATAAAGATCAATACATTAAAAAATATTGAAGGATTTACAAGCTTCCAATTGATTAAATAGGGGTAGCTATACATTTTTTTTAATTTCTAAGTATTATCATCACTTCATAATTAAATTCACCTAAAATCGAAGCTCACCCAGGCCAATGACACGAGCAACCATCATTTATGGCGCTTCAGAGAGTGATGAATTACTGGAATGCATCCTTAATTTTTTACGCTTTTCATCAGTTAATGATGGTGGCAGTTCATCTTCCATTATATTTGTCTCTCTGCTGTCAGCTCTGCGAAGAGACATGGAACATTAATAAGCATTCCGTTTCCAGCAGTCTTTCACTAATGGCAAAGATTAGCAGACTCGAAAAAAGAATGATAAAGTGAATTGCCCACCGTCACAGGAATTCCCGAAATGTAAAATGTTTGTCTGAGTTAAGTCTGTTTGCTTATGTACGGTCTGGTTCGTAAGGTATTGTAGTCACTGTAAGTTTATAAACATCATACGTTGAATTAAATTAATGTAACAAACCCATTTTTATACATATTTTAAATGTATTAATATTTTTTCAACACTGCAATTGCAATGGAATAAAAATTATTTTTAATAATATTCGAAGAAATTTTTAAATATCTCTATCATTCTAAGGAAAGAAATGTTTCTATAAGATCATAGCTGCTAAGTTAAAAATTAATGTACTCATTAAGTGATGCAAAATACAGGGCATTAATATGGATCAAGTTTCAACAACTCAACAGTGATGTCTCATATAGGGAATATTTCAACTGTAACCCATTCAATAGATATATATGTAATGATATTTCTTAATCTAATTTAAATCCTAATTAATTTCCTATTTTTTGCCTGAAATTAGACCATATTACTTTATTCGAAAATTTTCTCTTACTTCATGATCGAAATACTATTTTTTTATTTATTTCGGACAGGTACTCTAAAACATTTTCTCAATATATAATTCTCACTCTACTATCAAAGGGTTACAAATTATAACCAAAGATACCTGAGATTTCCTTTCCTGAATTGACATGTGCAAGAGAAATCCTTACAAGAATCCCTCAACAAACGCACTGAACAAAAATATTTCGCGCTTCCACTCTTGAGTTCTGGTGTGAACACATTTTTTTGCTTTTACTTTTTCCTCCAGCGAAAAAAAATAAACTCAAGTTAATCACACATTTGTCTCCGTTTGATCACTCGTCTGATTTCTTATTTATAAATGCAATGATATTACCATAAACGAATCTCCATTCCACATTCATTTTTTACATGAGTATCTAAAATACAACAATATGCATTTTTGTTGTCGTGCCAAGTAGGGGAAAAAATGCCAAATGCTTTGATAAATATTTTATTTTCTTACTAATTAACTGAAAACGTAATCCTTAAAAAGATTCATTCTGATTAACTCTGCTAAAATTTTTTAAATATAAAAAATACTGTACGAAAATAATTCTTATTTGGCAAATATATAAAATTGATACAAAATTTAAGAATTCCAAGAAAAGAATTATTAATTTTCGTTTTCTATTACATTTGAATTAAAAGTTTTATTGAATCGGCATATATTCAAATCGAGTAGACTTATAAATAATATTATAGCGAAAAATGAATTCATTATCATTAAAAACATTAGATAAAAACATCACAAAAATATTTATGAGAATGAAAGTCCTTTTCATATTTGTGACTTAGGTATTTGAGCCTTGTTATGGAGTTATAAAATCTTACAATATATATAAATATCATATTTCCTTGTCTGCAGTATTATAAGTTCATGCATTTCATTTGTTTATCATAAAAATGTAAAAAATAATGTGTTGAAAGAGTTGCATTTAATTACGTTTATATCTTTTGAACACGACTATTCTTTCAACAGTAATTTATATAGAAAAGTTACAATGCATTAAGTAAAAGTAAATAAGAGCACAATACCAAAATGTAAATTGTATGTTTCTTTTTTTTAGATAAATAATTGCAAAAAATTAATATATATCCTGTTTCTTGTTTATATTTGATCGCTTTCGATATCCAAGGATTTTCTAAAAATATCAGTGTAGATATATTGCATTTAAATTCATACATTCCGTCAATCTCGCTTATTTCAGTTCTTTCCAGATTTTTTTTAATTCCTCTTTTTCTGGAAAATGAAAGAAGTAGAAAAAAAAATTCGATCGATGCATTGAATTTTCCCCAAATTTGCATAGTCGATAACTTTCTGTTTCAGCAAAGGAAGCGAGCAAATTTAAGAACTTATCGACTGCGCTTCAAGCTAACTTTCTTCACCATTAACTATAATTTGCATTTGCATTTGTCCGGTGGCAACATTATCAATCAATATGCTTTGTTATTTCAGTATTTTTTTTTCCTTTTAAAACAGTTTTTTACTCCAAAACTAAATTCGTCTTCAATGATTAAATAAAGTTACGATTGTATTTTATATCTTGCGTTAAAAATTGTGCAATTTTCTTTTGGAATATTTTTGGAATCCATTTTTCATAGTATGAAGTTTATAAAGATTTATTATTCCTTTCATTATCATCAAACTTCTAGAAAACTAATTATGATAATTAATCATTAAATTAAAAAGGTTTTTCTTGCAAACATTTTGCGAATAAGTAATTCAAACATTCCCTTTTCATAAAGTAATTTCTTCCCTATCAAATAAATTAAAAGTGTTTTATTATTTACGATGATATCTATTTTAATCCTTCTTTGCAAGATAATGAAAATTTTCATCATAACATTTAGTGAACAAACGTAATACTCAAAACAGGTGTGCTGTAAATGGGTTGTTGCTGGCAACTTTTTTCACGACTATTGCATAGTAAGGAACGTATCTGCCAAAAAGAAACCAAATGTCCCAATCATTATAGCAGGTTTGAACTTGCGGTTCCGCTGTTTTTTGTGGTTAAAAAAAAACATTCGATTTCTTGAGTATTTCTTTTACACCTAATCTGATATATATATATATATATATATATATATATATAT